>JACJUM010003174.1:18692656-18717024 GCA_020976665.1 Heortia vitessoides | reverse complement strand
CAGTATTGCTGCCGACGAGGCGACGATGAACAAAGAAATACATCTTTTTTATTTCATTGAAAAGAATAACAACGGTCAACTTAACATTAAATTATGAATATACAAAAGGGCCAATATTTTAGTCCAAATTCGTTATTTTTTTCATTTTATTAGTTACTAGCTGTGCCCGCGACTTCGTCCGCGTGCAGTAGTTTCTTTGGGCACCATACCTTTTCCCTTTAACTTATATAAACTTTGAATGTCATGTTTATTTATATCGAATGAATGGCCTGAAAAATTTCGAAAGTTCCGAGTTTCTAGCTCCAAAATAGCGATACTTCCATACTACTTTTCATCCCCCTTTTCGACCCCTTACAACCCTTATTTCGAATTAAAAATATGGGCTATGTCCTTTCTCAGGGTCTAAAGATTGTCTGTGCCAAGTTTCATCAAAATCGGGAGAGGTTTAAGCGGGAAAGCGTAACAGACTGACAGAGTTACTTTCACATTTATAATATTATTAAGGATTTTATTTATATTATTTTTATAATTCTCATAATTTCAGATATAATGATGCACTTAAAGAGACTTGGTACGAGCTGTTCCAAGTAACGTAGCTTTCCTAGAATAGCTACTTCTAGTGCATACCCAGAACAGTGCTCCATTCTACTAATGTTACAACCGTGATACTTTGTACGAGTGTTGATATTCTCACATGCCAGAACGGCTGATCAAGCGGAACAAATGTATAGCGCCCGTGGGATAGAATTGATAGTCTTTTTACAAAGGATTGACATATAGATATGGGATCTTCCATGGATGGAAAGGTCTGTAATTTTTAAATACATCTCAGCATTTCTTTTCTCCGGGGTAATCTTTGATATATCTATCACAGTAGGCGCTGCCACGTGTGTGAGACTCATGGCTAAAAGGTATACTTACTATATCATCCGAGGTGTGCCTTCTGCCAGAAATCGAGAGAGGTGGAGCCCTATTTCGGAATTGCCACCTCACCAGTCGGTCCAGTTATCTGGGCCTTCTTGGTGCAGGAGAAATGACGGCATTGTCAGATGACAATATTGGACAGATGTTCAGACGTTTTGGCCTTGTGAAATACATGATAGAGGGGAGAGAGAGAGAGTGGGATTTGTCTTCTCATCCCTCCCTCCCGTCTTTGTTGAAGCGGATCCGCGTAAGCTGCATTGTAACGTTCCGCAGCCTCTTTCATGACGAACTCTCACTTTGCGCATATTATTAATAATTATTAATTTCAGGGTTATAGAATCGTGAGTCTAATACTAAGAACCTGCTGTCCGTCCGTTCGTCTTTCTGTCTGTCACTAGGCTGTATCTCGTAAACCGTGATAGCGTGACCGTTAAAATTCAAAAATGACGACAGACCAAAATAATCATTTGATGGGGCTGCAAAACAACGAAAGTGATCACTTTGCTATTCTGTGCTCGATATTACCGCAAAAGGTAGATACTTGAAATATCTACAGACATTTATAGAGGTGGATGGTGCTACCTTAAAAGCAAGTTGTTTTGCCAAATAATGTAACGGAACACTTCGTGCACGAGTCCAACTCGCACTTGGCCGATTTTGAATAATTAACGTTGAAACGTGTAATAACATTGCTCCTAATAATAATTTTTCTTGCTACTAGTATTTACCCGTGGCTTCATCCGCGTGTACTTTATATTTATATTAAATAAAAAAGAATAGTTGACTTTAAAATTCGTACATTAAGTTACTAGAACTACCCAAGCAAGTATGTTACATAAACACTTATTCACGTCACAATATGTTAAATAGGTACCTCTATCTATGGCTTGATTACATCGATTATATGATCCTCAGGTTAATTATTTACAATAATAACTACTCATGTGACATGCACACTTGAGCCTTGCAGGTGTGAATTGTTTTATTTTTATACTAGCTGTGCCCGCGACTTCGTCCGCGTGGAATAGTTGTTTCGGGTACCATACCTCTTTATCTTAACTTATATAAACTTTGAATGTCATGTTTATTTATATCGAATGAATGGCCTGAAAAATTTCGAAAGTTCCGAGTTTCTAGCTCCAAAATAGCGATACTTCCATACAACTTTATATCCCCCTTTTCGACCCCTTGCAACCCTTATTTCAAATTATTAAATAGCCTTTAGTAGTCTAGTAGCCTGTAGTAGTTTAATAGTCCTTTCTCAGGGTCTAAAGATTATCTGTGCCAAATTTCATCAAAATCGGCTGAGAGGTTTAAGCGGGCAAGCGTCACAGACAGACAAACAGACAGAGTTACTTTCGCATTTATAATATTAGTAGGGATAATGTAGTCAACAAACAAGTCGTCCGCTTGATGGCAAACGTGACCGCAGCCTATAGACGTTCGTGTCAACATAAGGATATCCCTAGCGTTTCGCCAGCCTTGTGAACTGATGTGAAGATACTATTTCACATTTACCTAGAAATATCAATGCCTCTTTCACCCTTCAAACCGGAACACTGCTATTTGGCGGTAGAAATAGGTGAAAGTAAAATACCTATGCGGACGACCTTTGTAGGAGGATACCTTATGTGTGACCGTATAAGACAATCAGAAAAAGGTGCAAAAGCTTTTAAAATTGTCTTTGAATATTTCACAGCCACATAGTTTACAAGAGTGACATTATTAAATGTAGTAACTTTCTAATAAATGTAGTTGCTTTTTGATGTTACTGAAAACAGGAATTATTTTCTAGTGTTTTTTTAAATTAGTGTCTATTCCCTGTTCTAGAGCTTTTTGTCCAGTCATGGGAGTAGGTAAGAACTAGATATTCTGAATATTTGTAATGTTAAAACGTTTTGATCAGCAAGATCTTAAAACTGTCTGTAAGAACGACAGTTATCGGTAACAGACTTACAGTATGTGAAAAAATTATTATAATAAAGAAGTTTAAATGATTGCTAGTTTCATACGATTAAACTCAAAATCTTATAATATATAATTATGAAATAAAATATTTATTTCGCCATTACAAAGCTACGTCTTCACCGAGTGAAAAAGGGACATAACGAGGCACGACTTTTATTATTGTGTATTTGTAACGAATAAACGCAAAAAATACGCGACTGATATCAAACACTGACATCAGACAACAATGGAATTAAACACATACATTTAACACCCAGACACATAACCAATTCAAATATTATAATAAAATATTTGTCACAAAGATCAAACTCACGACTATTGGCACACAAGAAAAGATCACTTTTATTTGCGCCATTGGGTCTGTCGTAGTATATTTTAATATATATTGCGTTTTACGGTAGTTTTTCTTTTTAAGAATAAGCTATACAAGATAGGATGCATGAACAAACACACAGGTGGCCTTTACGCATTAGTATGCATTTGCCAATTTCAAGCAAACGCAAAGTCAAGCAACGGCTTACCTCATCTCGCAATGTTCGCACGGTCATCATGAATGGGGTACATTTTATAAAAAGATTATTTAAAATTACAATAAAAACTCGTTTGACATGACCTCTATAGTGCTATACAAATAGCCATCGCCAATTCAGTCCCCTGGCGGTGTCCCTCTATACAAGCGCTCACGGTTCTCCTCCGGTTTTCATTCTTTGGTATAATGCTTACCATTGCTTTGTTGGATCAAGGGCGAAGGATCTGATTGTATCACATTTTAAAAAAAACTAGGGCTGAGGTACAGGGGACACATTTTATAAATAGCATTTTTCCAATTCTATTTATGGAAAGTTTTCTCAACAGACATGAAGGCGAAACATGATGGCGACATACTTGCTCAGCACTATGATATATTTTTATTTGCAGACAATTTTGGTCATTTATGCTATTCTTTGTAAATTTCTTTCTTTCTAGAATTTATATGACTTTATATCAGTAATATTGCATTGAAAATAGTGCATTTTAATGCTATTGTGCTGTATTCATTTATCAAGAATTCTGATATTCCAATCCGACAATTAAACAATCTAATTCAACTTCCGAAGCGCATTGGATTTATTTTAGTTAAATTTAAAGGTTGGTTAATGAAATAAATAAGCGTTTCTATGCCAGCACCGTGTAGTACCTCTATACCAGGTATCGTAAGAGGCGAGTGATGTACCAAGAGACGACGGTATACCCGAAACAGCCTAGCTCAAATGCAACAGGTCGGTAATAGGCAGCACAGCAGCATTCTTTCGTTTCACGCAGGAAATCTGTGATTTGCGATTGTCCCAACGGGATAGTTACGGGCTAAAACCCTCCTTGCTTGGGGAGGTACTTAGTAAGGCTATTGTCAAGCAGTTAACTCCCAGTGCCTGATATGGTGATGCTTATTTTCATTTTATTTGCCTTCCTAATCAAAGGGCTTTAATATGTAAAGAATACATCAATAGGTCCACTGCTGGACATAGGCCTCCCCAAGAAAGGGCGGATTGTGCCCATAATTGCTGCGCTGGGCAAGCGTGTTGGCAATCGCAGAGTGCAGCTTTCACGACGAGGATTTTGCTGCCCATCGTCGCCCTGTGCATTTGAGCTGCATTGTTGCGCATTGATATACCGCCGTCTGTCGGTTCTGGTACCTTAGTCGCCTTTTACAACACCTGGTACAGGGGGAGGTACTATTCTACTATGCCGATACCTCACGGCTTATTTATATTATTAGCCCATTCAATTATCATATCGGCCATTGAAAAACCACTGCTGGACATAGGTCTCCGCAAAAAGGTGTAATTTAGCCCATAATTGTCGCGCTGGGCACGCGTATTACCAATCGCAGAGAACAGCTTTTGTGACGGGTATGCTGCCATCTGTCGGTTCCAGTACCTCAGTCGCCTCTTACGACAACTGATACAGGGCTATACTACTTAGCCGGTACCTCTCGGGCCATTCAATATCGGTGTACAGCATCCAGCTACAAAGCTACTATATACATACGATATACATTGTTCATCCTCTTGATGTTCTAGAATAGAAATGTTTTCCTTTTCTTTTTCTGAATACTTTACTTTCTGTTTGGGTCATCGAAACTTTTGATCCTGTGTCACCAGGAGTGAATGCACACGTGGGTTCTTAAATTGTACCACGTAGCAGCAGTCTAATAATTAAAAAAATAATTCCTTAGAGAAGTCCTTACGGTCCTGGCATGGACACGCATTTAATTCACCTTAAACAACCTATCGTTTACATCACACTTTTTATTAGTTTATGGTATTGCAATTACATTAAGTTTTATGGAGTTTTTATTGTCAATATTTTATGGGTTAAGTGAAACACTCGTATTTCTAATTGTACGTATTAATTTGTATCGCTAAATAGCAGTGTTCGCATTGCTGTGTTCCGGCTTGGAAGGGTGAGAGAGGCAGTGAAATTATTGGATAAATGTGATATTGTATCTTCAGTACACACTAGTGATATCATTGTGATGACATGAGCGTCTATAGGCTGCGGTTATATTTTTACGTTATACCCAGGACAAATATTTATATAATGATATTCGTGTTTGTTCTGTGTTTGGGTGTTAAATATATATATTCAAGCAGTACATTTGTGATTTCCATGTAGTCTGATGTCCTTAACACAAGTGCTTTAAGCGACTTATCACGGAGTTAAGGCAATGTATGAGATGTTGTTAGAATTATTAAAAAAAAATGGATATAATTAATTAGAAGGATGTCGTTAGCGCGTTACCAATCTTTTGACTTAAAATATCTCATCACATTATTTTCAAACTGGAATGCGTGCAGGTCTGTTGGACGGTAGAAATAGTTAAAAGGTACCAATGCAGACGACCTTGTTTGTCTTCCTTTGCTAAACAACAAATACAATGCGATTCGCTTATCGATTCTAATATTATAAAGAGAGAAAGATACAGAGTGGACCATTGCATTTAACATTAAAATATTTTTTAAATCGGCTCAGTCCTACAAAAACATCCAACCAAACAAACGGACTCCAGACTGTAAAATTATAGATTGCACTGATAGCGGAATGTTCCATACATAAGCAGTATGATATTTAACGCGGTCACATTAGCAATCAATGCCTGCACAAAGCTCACACAAACCGGCCTCCGGCGGACGGTGGAGTATCCGATGACAGAATGATTCTATTGAACGGGAATTCATAAACATGCAAGATAAATAAACATAAATATAATATTGCAAATTAATACTTACTAATTCTATGAAAGCCTTTGTCTGCATATGCGACACGCATTTACTTCTTGAAAACAATAGTAATAATAAATTTATTTACTCTCCACAACATTATATATTAATCTTGTGTATCTATACAAAAAAAAGTCTTTACATTTTTATTTTTGTGGGAGACGAGTCTAAAATACATTTATTTCATCGTCATACCAGCTTTTCAAAGTCCACTGCTAGACATAGGTGTCTCCAAGATAAAAGGTAATCCATATTTCCCGCGCTGGGTAGGCGTACTGGCAATCGCAAAACGCAGCTTTCGCGACGGGGATGCTGCTGCCCACTTGGCGAGGCCTATATCCAGCAGTGGGCTTCTAATGGCTTATATGATGATATTATCTATATATTTTTATATGTACCTAATATTGTGACATCTAGTCTAAATAAATAGTCAGTTACTATTCTGGAAACATAACACCACTGGCAGGCGTTGGTACGCGGTCGCACACCAGTTGAAACACATGACAGTAAACAAGAACGTAAAACGACTAAGACTACGACCACAAACAATATTTGCCCTCGTTCAACCGAAGATTAACTCAAGCAGGCATCTGCGATGGTCGAAATTTGCTATTGAACGTATACCGAGGTTTCATTCATGTCTTTTCATAATATTTATAAATATATCATATTATTAAAATGTCTGAGTTTGTAAACATGAACGGAGTGAGGTTTGTTATAAAGCAAAATAGTTGAACTGATATTTCTCAGTGACCTAGACTTAATTTAGGAATTGGTACCGGCAAAGTAAAATAGTACCTCCATCTGTACCGGGTCTAATAAGAGCGCTGAGGTACCGACAGATGGCGGTATATGCACCTTTAAGTGGGAATTCTAATGTTTACTAAGTTATTTTTATATTATAAAGTCAGCAGACAAGCATATGGTTCGTTTGATGGTTAACGTGACCGCAGCCTATAGACGCCCGTGTCATCACAACGATATAACTAGCGTGTCGCCGACCTTGTGAACTGAAGATGTTATGTCACATTAACCCAGAAATTTCACTGCCGCCTTCACCCTTCTAACCGGAACACAGCAATGCGAACACTGCTATTTACGACCTTTGACATGTGGTCTATCTCATGTTTTGAGGCTGCTATCAAGATGATGATGAAACTAGTTTTGCTTTTAATTTAAGTTCCTACAATATAATGATTTCGACTCCCTCACATCTTAACTTCAACCTATAGAAACCATGAAATCATTATCTCGATGGCGCAATGGTAGTGATCCTATCTTGTGCATCAAGGGATTAATTACATAATTACATTAAATATACTAATTTAGATATCGTCATTATAACATTAGCAAAGTCTTGAGATCGCAAAAGCTCTAGACTCATTTATAGGGAATATAATTCATCATATTAGCCGAGGGATGTCCACTGCTGGCAATAGGCCAAGTGATTTCCAATAGAACCAGTTGTATACGTACGTCTAGTCTACGATTCTGCGGATCTAGTCAGAGTCATGGGCTGTCCTCACTGTGGAGAGACGATATATGGAAAACATTTATTATCATCATATCAGCCTTTGAGAATCCACTGCTGGAAATAGGTCTCCCCAAGAAGGGGGAATTTTGCGCATAATTACTGGGTAATCATGTTGGCAATCCCAGATCGCAGCTTATGCGACTGCACTGCACGAGCTACTCTGTACCTGATGGATATACCACCATCTGTCTGTTCTGGTACCTGAGTCACCTCTTACGACACCTGGTACGGGAGGAGGTACTATTCCACTCTGCCGGAATCCTTCCCAAAAACCTTTAAAAATTAAACACTAATCGTTTTATGGACTCCAAACTCGCCTACAAAGAGGCCTGTAGCCGTGGACCTCTTTAAGAGAGAGACTGACCGACGAGCCTCTTCGTCAGTTTTTGTGTAACTGAATTAAATGTATGGACTTTTCTTGTTAACTACCAATAAGCGACAGCGGCATCGAGGTCGCCTAATGACTAATTTGACTTACTATAAATAGTGACTAACTATAAGTAATTCGCCGTGAGGTACCGGTAGAGTAGAATAGTACCTCCCCTTAAACCAGGTGTTGTAAAAGGCGACTAAGGTACCAGAACCAACATGGTGGTATATCCACCCGATACAGTGTAGCTTATGTGCACAGGGCGGGAATGAGCAGCAGCATCCTCGTCGCGGAAGCTGCGATCTGTGATTGCCCAGCGCGACTATTATGGGCAAAATTTCACCGTTCTTAAGGAGGCTTATGTCCAGCAATCGACTTCCAATGGCTGATGTGATGAAATAGTGACATAGTTTAATATAGTTAACAATAACAAAATTAGCACTCGCCCGTTTATTACAGGATATGTTTTATTGCTCGTAATTTTAATCACGAAGCAGAAGTGGAAGTGGCAATTTACGTGCGTCATTTAGTTGACTAGTTAAAAACATTCGTAAACAAACTAGTGCAATTGAATAGTTGACCGCTAAACTAATTGTTAAAAGTACCTATGCGAATTCTTAAGAGATTTCTGTTGAGGACTGAAAGTTGGTGAGGATTTATGGATGGTTCAATGGATGTGTATTGCTTTTTTTACGCTAGAACATTAGAATGATGAATGATTTTTTATAATACTAATTTTACTATAATAATTCTTGCTTCAGTAAATGTTTACAATTGATTCAGTGCAGATATGTAGTTTCATCATATTTTTAAGCCTTTTTTATTAGACCAGGTCGTCGACAAACATGCTTATAGTCCGCGTTACCGCAGACTGTAAACACTCGTAATATCACAAGGTTATCATGAGCGCGTTGCTTACTCTGTGACTTGAAGATATTGTCACATAATGCACTAATTTCACAGCCTTTCCACCCTGCAAACCAGAACACAGCACTTCGACCACGTTATTTCCCTGTAGAGTGAGGTAACAGTGCAGAAGACCTATATATAAGGTCTACCTCATGTTTCTAGATATGTAGTTTTAGTACTAAGTGAGATACTTTTTCTAATTGCGCCTAGTTACTTCCTGCATGAGCTATCGATTGCGCTCGCATTCGATTCCATGAATAACATCCGTGCTATAGGTGCCCTTGTCAAATTTGTCCATACCTCGTTTATTTTTATGAGATCCTCGACACCGATGTGTTTACAATGGATTACGAGGTGCGTGCGCTCTCTGACCCAATTACATTGTTTTGCGAGACCGTTTAATAAAGATTGGAAACAAAACTAGTGATGAAGCTTGAAATAAAATAATAATAAAAATAATAAATACTTTATTGTACACCAAACATAAAAATATAGGAAAAAAAGCAGTAATTATAAAGTACAATGGGCGGCCTTATCGCAAATAAAAATTTGTTCCAGGCTACTTTTGGATGGAATGAGTGAATAAAACAAAAAGGTAGTAAGAATAGTAAATAAGATAGTTAGAAAAATATATTAAATATACATCATATAAATAGATTGTATTCAAACAAATATAATGAGATATAACTATAATGAAAGAAAGTGATCCTTCACCAACCGTTTAAACACAGGCAGGGACTGCGTGCATCTAATATTAAGCGGGAGTGCATTCCACAAATGAACAGCCTGGGCCGTAAAGGACTTACTAAAAAACATTGTGGAATGCACAGGCGTTTTCAGTAAAAGGTTCTCTGATGACTTGAGAGATTTCTCGTGGCTGTCGCTCAGGAACACGAAACGCTTTTTAAGATATGAAGGGTAGGAAGGTTCAGAAAAGTAAAAGTACTTTTAAATACGTTAACATGCAGTTTATTTAACTTATTATTTTGATGTTCAATGTTTTAGTTGCCTTTTATTATTCTTTGTTGAGTATAAGCTTTTACCTGCGACTTCACCTGCGTGAATTTCTCATGAAAACTGTACTCTTTTAGGGATAAAAGGTACAAAGGTTTGGAGGGTTAGAGAATCATTGAAATTACTGGGTAAATGTGATATTGTATCTTCTTTCACAAGGTTGGCGACACACTTGTGATATCTTCGTGATGACTTGTGTGTCTATAGCCTGTGGTCACGTTTATCATCAAGCGGACCGTATGCTTGTTTGCTGACTTCATAACATAAAAAAAAACAATACATATATCCTTCCAAGTAAAATCGAAATCGGTGGATAAGATAAAGCTAAAGAAGCTTTTAAAACTCAACTTAATAATTATAATATTAGTAAGGTCGGGTAAAAAATTAAATGGATTGGAATATTCTTATTAGATTGGTTTTAATCAAGTGTTTAAAAATCGCTCAGCGCCATCTATTGATTTTTTGTCGTACTAAAATTTCAAATGTGTATAAAATTTGCGGAGTCGTTTATTGTAAATCCCTCGGGAATAATTTTTCAACGAGTCCTTCTTTTAGGAGATAGAAGATTTACTTTCGCTGGGCAGCGTGATGGGAACTGCTTTGCGACGAAAATGCTGCCACCTATGTTTTGAATTCGTAAACCGCTATTTATCGTTTCTGTTACATCAGTCCCCTCTTACACCAAGTTCAAAGGAATGTACTATTCTTATTTCTTCGAAACTTATATCTATTGTGCTCTTTAAGCATCTAACCTCTTAACACATGCCTTTAATGTCATTACAATTCTTACTTGTAATATAAGATTTCCAACGCCATGTTTGGATCCCAACAATGCGACATCTGACTCCAGTTCAATTCATTCGTCTAGTTGTTTGTTTTTATTAATCACAGCGTATACAAGCACAGATTACAATAATCGATTAAAATTGACCATGGCAATATTTATCGAATGGAATCGATTACAGCGTGTCGTTTATGAGATTGTGTAAAAATCTAGTAATGCAAGGATGTGGTTGAGCTATTATTCGATTATGTATGTAGTCTTGAATGATGCATTCGCTCTATTTTTTCGGGCAAAGGCCTTCGTCAACAATGAACGGCATCGCCCTTCTCCTCGTTGGCCTTTGATTGCCGTCTGGATTAGCATTGATGGCTATTATTATGCATTTGACGTGCTAAGAGCTTTGGTCCTGAGGGACCCAAGCTCTTAGCAAATAAGCGGCACTGGCTTTCCTTACATTGCATGGATTGATGTCAAAGAGGCATAGAATTGTCTAGGTGCGTCCTAAGAAATAGCGGATTGAAAGACGACGTATGTGATAGGAAAGAAGGAATTTTGCGAATAATTGCCGCGCTGGGCAAGAGTATTGGTAATCGCAGAGCGCAGCTTTTGCGACGAGAATTCTGCTGCCCATCCCAGATCTGTGCATTCGAGCTACACTGTTTAGTATGGATATACCGTCATCTATCAGTTCTGGTACCTGAGTTGCCTCTTACGACAACTGGTACAGTAGGAGGTACACAGCCGTCACATCGTGGCCACTAAAGATGTAGATAGTTATAGCTTTTATTGGTTAAGATCGCAAGATTGTCTTTGTCACACTCTTTTGCGCCCAAGATAGGATCACTACTGTTTGTGCCATCGGGTATTATAAATATAATACAAATTCATCATTATTACAGCCATTGCAAGTCCACTGCTGGACATAGGCCACCCCAAGAGAGGGGGAATTTTGCCGTTAATTGCCGCGCTGGGCAAGCGAATTGGCAATCGCAGAGCGCAGCTTTCGCGACGGAGATGCTGCTGCCCAACCCTACCCTGTGCATTTGAGCTACACTGTCTCGGATGGATATACCGCTACCTGTCGGTTCTGGTACCTTAGTCGTCTCTTACGAGACCTGGTGCAGTGGGAGGTATGATTCTATTCTGCCAGCACACGGCAATGAAGATTAACATAGTCATTGCCCGTTACCCGCGGACATTTTTTAGACCTTGTTAAGGTGTCCAATTACAGTATATTATTTTGATCTATCTCGTCGGGTTCTGCCAGCATTTGCAATATAATTGCAACAAAAAATATTTATTTTCAACATCACATAAGAAAACTCTAAGATGTTTAGGGTTTCTGTTCTATGTTGTGATTGTGTTTTACATACAAACTTTCCTCTTGAATTATTCTATCTATTAAAAGAAACCCACATCAAAATCCGTTGCGTTATTTTAAAGATCTAAGCATATACATAGGGACAGACAGACAGCGACATTGTTTTATACTATTTAGTGATTGATACAATTGATGTCTTAAAAGCTTAATTTTGATGCTTGAGTAAATAGCAATGTTGAAATATAGTAGTACTTAAATATTAAAATTACATATATAGTAACAATTGGCGCAGATGGTAGTGATCCCAACTTGTGCGCCATAGACCGTGAGTTTGAACCCCATCCTGGAAAAATGTTTATATGATGGTATTTGTTCTATATCTGGGTGTTAAATGTATTTATTTAAATATAATATTATATTTTTATATATATTTGTCTGATTCTTGTAATACAAGTGGTCAATTTATAAGATGATCTGTCAAATTATTGTTATCTTCTTCTGATATATAAAATTCTCGTAATACAATGTTCGTTAGCATACTCCTCCGGAACGGATTTTTTTTCCATATTGAATAAGTTTTGTGACAGAACAACGTTTGCCGGGACAGATATTTATGATGTAAAATAAGAAATCATAGACGGATATATTGCAGGAAGAATGGTTTTCATTAATAGACAAAGTGATTCTTGAGTAAAGATTAGGAATATAATATAATAATTTATATTTTGTCCTAGTTTGCATATAAATATGTTTCAGATGCCAGGAAAAAAATCCTAAACATATTCAAGATTACGATCAAGGAACTGGCGCGTAAATGAATAATATAAATAACATGTGTTAATCGCAGAGAAAGTTATAAAATTGTCTTTGGCATATTTTTTAATCTGTCAAGGTTCAAATCACATCTATCATTAGCCAGTACCAGTTCAGAGGTAGGTACAGTTGGCGATGAATGGGCGGTATACCGCACGGTATACAGTAGAATGCGCGCGTCTATTTCGGGCGTGCGCAGGCGCCGCCGTCTCTCGGTTGTTAACATTTGACATACTATCGCTGCAAACGATATCCAACCTTCTTTCTTTTTCAGCAGAGTTGATATCTCTGTTCAAGTAGTATTCTGACCTGATCAAGACTACATGTGATTAAGAGCTCTATTTGTTTGTGTTAAAGGTTAGATTTGGTGGTGGATATTTGACGGGTCATAAATTTCGGTGGTTTTACAATTGTAAGAATTTTCAGTTGATTTTTGTTTACATGTTTGACATTGTTAGTGATTGTTTCGCTGTTTAAAATGTTTAAAGTATTGCCTCGTTTATTATCCGACTGTGATATATACTGCCAGTGTCTATTTCTAGATTTTCATTTAATTAGATATTTTGATTGTTTGCATATACTCACGATGTTCTGCGAGAGTATTCTTTGTATAACGATTGGTATTTAGACACAAAAGAGTTATGTTCAAAAAGCTAGTACATGAGATATTTCTACAATCCAATCCCTTTGGCTAGAAACTAGGTTAGTGTGTTATGCAGTACGTGTTGCAGTTTTATGCAGATGGCGCCACTGGGCGCAGATGGTAGAGTTCGAATCTTATGCGCCAAGAGTGGTCAGTTCGATGTGACGATCATTTATGTTTGTTCGCAGTGTGATGTCTTTTCACTGGCAGGTAGCTGATGTTATTAGGCGTAAGTTTGGCTACTTTGCTCCTCAGATAAATGCGGTTGAAACTGCTGACTCAGTTAGTACGTTAAGCAAGAAGATCAACCTATCCAAATCTGTCAAATTTTTATAGTCAGCTAGCTGACCCGGCAAACGATGTTCAGCCATAAAAATTGTTTAATGATTACATCACTAAAATAACTATAAAAAAAGAGGTTGGAGATAGAACGGTGAAATTTTAGGGTTATAAGAATTCTTAATGCCACATTATTAAAAATATGTCTAAAAGATTAATAAAACTTATTCGGGTTAGATAGCCCTTATCACTTAAGGGTATGAAAAAAGGTTGTAGATGATTCTCAGACCTATAGAATATGCATATAAACTCTCATAAGATTCGGTGAAGCCGTTTCGGAGTAGTATGGTAACTAACACTGACGAGACACGAGAATTGTATATATTATAAGATTTTGATTTCAATGGCTCGTTTTTGTAGATTAATATCGATTGCGAAGTTTTGACAGTTCTGTTGCTGTCTGTACACAATATCTATTGAAACTAATTAACTTGTTTCTTCTATTCTCAAATTACAAAAAGGCATTAGCCATTATTTTCTCTGTTTTGTTTCACGTATAATTTTAATTTCTGGAACATATTTTTTATTACATATATCAAGGCCCATCGCTTGCTTAATAGCCTCTATAGCGAGCGGAGGAATTATCTGTGTGACATGTTTCCGTGACGGAACCAGCTGAGTAGAATAGTACCTCCCTCTGTACCAGGTGTCGTAAAATGCGACTAAGACACCGGAACCGACAAATGGCGGTATATCTATCTGAAACAGCACAACTAAAAGACTACATGGCGAGGATGAGCAGCAGCATCCTTATCGCGGAGCTGTGTTTTGCGATTGCCACCACGCCTGCCCACCGCGGCAATTACGGGCGAATATCGTCCTATCTTGGGGAGGCTTTTGTCCTACAGTAGACTTTCTATGGCTGATATGACGATGTGACATAATTAATGGCCCATCATTGTTGCCTTGGCCAACCTTTCCAATAATATTACAGATGTATATTTGAAACGATAATTATATGAGATTTACGCATTCAATTTGATTGTTTTACCTTTTTCGAGGTAATCAATGTGAATGACTGCATGCATCCCAAAAAACAGTGGCCATGACCTTGTTGGCTGACAGATTCTGTTTGGCCTTCTTTGGTCCATGTTCACCCCGAGCAACCCACTGTTTCGATTGTTCCTTGGTCTCTGGCGTGTTGTGATGGATCCCTGTTTCGTCCACAATAACAAAACGGAGCAAATCTCGAACACGATTGACGATAATTAAATGAGATTTACGCATTCACTACTCTAAATAAAACTACTATTTTAAAGGCTTAGAAACGCCTTACTTTAATTTACACTTTGTTGTGTGAAATCATCTTTTGTTATTCTTGTGAACGGTTACCGCAATTTAACCGAAAGGTTCAACAAACGAAAGTTAAAACAAACCGCGTTTTAAAGCCGTAAAAAGAGTAATTCTAATATCGATTTAGTACATTTTGGCGTATAGCAACAAACACGTGCAAAATATGTCACATAATCTATGTATAGTATATTTACTTCCAAGAAACACTTGTCCAATGTTTATATAGATACATTTTTTTTTAATAAATAAGCGTCTGTCTGTTTGCTTGTATGTACGGTGGCCTTGATAGATCTGTCTTAAGAATTGAGACATCAATTGAGTGGCTGTCGGTGCATGCTCACTGCGGATGACAATCATTGATTTGTATCGTTTTAAATTATGACTACTTAGCAACAATATCAAACAATATATACCATTGTATGTACATATATTGACAGTATGCTTATATTTAAAATATTGTTTACTCAAGTAAGTTATAAGCACTTTTTAATCGTCAAAAAAATGATTTATTTCAGATATATGAAGTACTGAATTCTGCTACATTCATAACACTGATGAGCGGATCATAAGCATTACCTAACAGTTAAATTAGGCCTACCTTAAACTAGTCTGCCGTCTAGGTTCATTAGACATGCCACTAGAAAGGAACCTGCAAGAAAAACTGGTGAATAAAAAAAAACTGATATTTATATACTTACAGCTAAAAAGAATAAGCAAGTGATCATTGCTGTATTCTTTTTTTTTATTTTAGCCTTGGGTAGTGATTACACAAATTATATTCTAGACATTAACTATTCTGACTGTCGGGACCGATTACGCAGATGCAGATGCTAGTGACCCTATCTTGTGCACCAAAGGTCGTGGGTTCGATCCCCACACAGGACAAATATTTATCATCATATAAATATTTTTCCTGGATGGGGATATTTGTGTGGGGATGTTTGTGTTTATTCTGTGTCTGGTTGTTAAATATATGTAGTTAAGTATTATATATATTCTTCTTAAAGCACTTGTGATAGGGACATTAGACAACAGAGGAATAACAAATATAATGCTTGAATACTTATTTCTTTTTACACCCATTTTTATTTACAATACCTTTGTTTATAGACAACAATTATTATTATTATAACTAGCTGTGCCCGCGACTTCGTCCGCGTGGAATAGTTTTTTTTTGAGGAACCATACCTCTTTACCTTAACTTATATAAACTTTGAATATCGAATAGTTTATTTATATCGAATCAATGGTTTGAAAATTAAGTTTCAAGTTTCTAGCTCCAAATACCGATGATTCCATACAACTTATCATCCCCCTTCCGACTCCTCACAACCCTTTTTTCGAATTAAAAAGCCTATGTCCTTTCTCAGGGTCTAAAGATTGTCTGTGTAAAATTTCATCATAATCGTATTAGAAGTATAAGCGGGAAAGCGTAACAGACAGACAGGCAGAGTTACTTTTGCATTTATAGTACATATTAGGAACACAGAGGAATCCCTATTCCTCTGTTGTCTGATGTCCGTAACACGAGTGCTTTAAGGTTTTTATCATTAAGTCAAATAAATGTATAAGATTGTTGCGTGAATTAATTATTTATTGTCATTTAGCAAATGTCGACCATATGACTTGTGCATTTAGAGTTATTTGATGTTTACAGTGATCGTGTTGACCTTCTACATGGTGTTCTACGCTGTGTTGGCTCTCCTGTTCTCCGCGTGTATGGGCGGACTGTTCCTGACTTTGGAATTGACGACACCATCATTCATACTGGAAAAATCTCTTATAGGTAAGCTTCAGATTATGACGGGCCTGTTGGCGCATTCTAAGGTAGTGGGTTCGATCCCTTCCAAAGTATCAAAATTTATGTTTGTTTTTGTCCGATGCCTAAAACATTATTAAGGATTGTATTTGTAACTAGCCGTGCCCGCGACTGCGTCTGCATTATTACATTATTTTTGCGTAACTTCAACTGTTTACGGAGCGCACGCAATGAAAGCTCTCAAAACTAAATTTTTTGCCACCATTTTGGTTAATCATATGCATTTAGTAAAAAATAGTTATTTTAATGTTACAAACAGACATATTAATTTAATTGATATGAACCTGTTGTTTGATATCTGTCACACGCACGAGTGCCGTATAAATAACGTCAAGTCATTAGATTCAAATATGTTAGAGACAACATCATTGAAAAACTACTAAACTGGTCTTCACCAAACAATATAAGCCTTCATCATATCAGCCATTGTCAGCCTTTATCATTTCGCGACAAGGATGCAGGTGCCCATCCTCGGCCTGTGCATTTGAGCTGACTTTTTTTCCATGCATATGCCGCCATCTGTCGGTTTTGGTACCTTAGTCGCCTCTTACGACACCTGGTACAGGGGGAGGTTTTGTTCTTTATATATTCCACAGATAATACAATTCGGAAAACATTTACAGGTAACAATCCCGGCGTGTCGTTCCGACCGCGGCCGCTTGATGGCGCTGTGCTCCTCTTCAACACCGCCAACTCCTCGGCAAGCGACAAGTATGTCCAAGAACTCAATGAGTTTCTCGAACGTAAGTCAAGAGTCGCTATTTCTGTCTACTATTTTTTGGTAACAGATCGATGTTGTGTGGAAGATGATTGTTTATTATTATTGACTTGTTATTGTTTAGTATTAGCCGTGGGGTGCCGGCAGAGTAGAATAGTACCCCCCACCGTACCATGTGTCGTAAGAGGCGACTAAGGTACCAGAACCGATAGATGGAGGTATATCTATTCGAAACAGAAAAGTTAAAATGCACTGGGCGGGGATGGGCAGCATTCCCGTTGCGAAAACTGCGCTCTGCGATTGCCAACACGCTAGCCTAGCGCGGCAATTACGGACAAAATTCTCCTTTTTTTTCGGGAGGTCTATGTTCAGCAGTGGACTTCTAATAGCTGATATGATGATTGTTTAGTTTATGACCATTTTATTTTTCTTTTTAATATTGCATACATCTGTAAGTCGTATATGTGTTTAATATGAATTCTATTTAAATCCTTCTGTTGTCTGTTTGATGCTGTGGTAGGTGTGTACCATACCGAGTGATTTTTTTTAAATAAATTCATATAATGTAAAAACTTATTCTATACATATCACCCATTATTAACTCATTTAAAGAACAATTTACATTACGAGACAGAAGCATAGAATTGTTAATTAAATAGCGAATATCGCAAGTCCTATACAAATAGAAGTCGACACGCAAGTACCAATATTGTAACAGATGCCTGTGCTCGACATCGACGTATCGATTGGCATCGAATGCCTCGTAACACGGCGAGAATACGGGGTCATTGAGGTGTGCCCGAGTTGTGTATACAATACAAATTGAAATAGACCGACTGGCTATAAAGTAATACAGGTTTGGCCTTCGATAACCTAGCCGTCTAGGTACTACTACATTGAGGCGTGTTAAACTGTTGGTGATGGATCACTTTCTATAATTATCATCATTACAACCATTGGAAGTCAACTGCTAGACATCGGCCTCCCCAAGAAAGGGGGAATCCTGCCCAAAATTGCCGCGCTGAGCAAGCGAGTTGGCAATCGCAGAGCACAGCTTTCGCGACGGGGATACTGCTGCCTATCCCCTCTCTATATAAACATAATATAGAGTTTATATAAGGAAATGTAATTAGATATGTCTACAATGCCGTGAGGACCGGCAGAGTAGAATAGTACCTTCCCCTGCACCAGGTGTCGTAAGAGGCGACTAAGGTACCAGAACCGACAGATGCCGGTATATCCATCCTTAAAAGTCAGCTCAAATGTACAGGGCGGGGATGGGCAGTAGCTTTCGTGTCGCGTAAGCTGCGCTCTGCGATTGCTAATACGCTTGCCCAGCGCGGCAATTATGGGCAACATCCCCCTTTCTTGGGGAGGCCTATGTCCAGCAGTGGACTTTTAATGGCTGGTATGATAATGATGCTGTCAGACATAATCTGATTATAACAGCGCGTGTTGCGTATCTATTGAGGCAAATCGGTTAACCGTCATATTGCAAGCATATGCAGATAAATAAAATTTAAGTATCAACCTTTTAATAAATGCATACGTTATTTTTTTAATTTGGTCTGTCTGTCTGTATCGGCTTATGTCTGAAAAGATTAGGCCGATCTAAACTGGCAGATAGCTATTTCTATATAAAGTAACTTAACTCAGGCTACTTGTATACGGGACTTACTCGGGTGAAACCGCGCGAAGTTAGTTAATAAAAAGTAACTAAAAAAATAGCGGACATCTTTTTGCGTCTAGTGAGGGTATACAATAAAATATATAGACGCATACAATATGTCTACATGTCAGTTAATCAATTATAACAATTTTTCATTGTCTTGTTTTGTCCCAGTTTCTGAAACAACGGTAAGTTGGCCAAAAACCTTTTAGATAAACGGGCAATGCTATTGCTATTTTATTAGACCAGGCCTATAGTCTCGTGTCACCTCAAGGATATCACTAGCGCGTTGCGATCCTTGTGACTTGAAGATGTTGTCACATTACCCAGTAATTACACTGCCTGTCTCACCTTTAAATACGTAACACAGCAATGTAAACATATATTTTATTTGATTTGATTTAAACATCCACTTACAAGGAAAGTCTAGATGCAGTTTTAGTCGTCTAGGTGCCGGTTGCATAAAATCAATCCTATATTAAATCTTGTAGACAGGCCTATGTCCAGCAGTGGATGTTCGTAGACTTATAATGGTAGCCTCAGCATATCCTTGAATTATATATATATATATATTTGTATGGTAGGCTGGTTGAATAAGTGTATGGATATTATGGATGTATAGATGCATGGAAGTATGGATGTATCCATATGTATTGTATTTATAGAAGTACCTACTATTAAAGCGCTGTGTTGGCATAGCTGGAATATACTGTCGGAACCTTCACAACATTGTATTGAGTGAATGTTCGTCGTAACTTTTGACCACTAATGATTGTAGAGAATCGTGATGACCAAGAACTTAGACAGAGTTACTGACGATCAGCAGAATCTAATGATTAAACTTTGTTAGCGTGATAGACCTAAATTTTTAATCTTGAAATGTCGAACAAAATGTGATAAAAGTTAAATAGACCGCGCGACAGATTTAATGCAAAAGATTTAAACTAGTATATCTATTTAATGCATTTAAAGTCAAATACTATAATATATATTTTGTTTAAATAGGCCCATTACAAACACTTTTAAACCATCAATAAAATAATAATAAATTAAGTAATAATAATAACAGGAATATTTCCCATAAATAAGTGATTTTATGCATATATATAATACAGACGATCCTAATGATCCATGGGGTCATAAAAGTTATCAAACACAGATAATTTTATTCGGCCTACCTTCATCTAGTCTGCCGGCACCAGAGGAGCCTTAAAACTTAATTGACTGCAGATTCATTACGAATCCCATCAGAAACCTGTCAGAAAAACTGGTCAATAATGGTACTACCACCTAAGTAGTAGTTAGCGCTAATAAAACCCCTACCGGCGTCAGTAGGCGGTAGGCGTTAAAGCAGTTCAATCCCAAGCAGTTTTGTCGTTGACATAATCTTTAACACATTAGTAAGATTACACGTTGGAGACAAACTTATTTTGATCATATTCTTGAATTTATTCAAATGCAAGGCTGTTATGCTACTTAAGATTTTATTGTAAAGTCTCACACAATTGCCCTTGAATGAGCTATTTATTTCATGGAGCCGACTTGTAGGCACTGCGATCTTATATTTATTTCTTATACTAACATTATGAATATTTCTTTTTTTCCTGAAGTCTTCTAGGTTTTTATATACATAATGTTTATGTGAACCAATTGACAGTGTATAGTCATTACATTGATTTCCTTAAATTTCTTTTTTTGTGAGTCTATTCGTGATATTCTGTAAACCAATGTCCTTTTTTTATCTTAGATGGCTTGCTTTTCGGACTAGCAACTACAAATTGACTAAATAAATCAGATAGATAAAAAGCCGCGTTCTTATATGTAATAAAAATAAAAGGTGTTTAAACTATGTTACCTTTAAACGTCTGTACACAACTTGTTACGGCTAATTGTTACAATTTCACGCAAAGTTTTCAGCAACTGTCATTGCACGCATCGTTTTTATCTCTCAATATATCTCAATCAATAGTGACCGCAAATCTTTGGACTTTAAGTTTAAAATTGGATGTACAATTTTAAGACTCGTATATGATGTAAGGACAATATATACGAGTACCTACTACATCAAGTATATATATAGATTTATATATATATATCCAAAAATATACAGTGTATTTTATGTTTAAAAAAATAAAAATAGTCAGTCATATTATAGTGCACATATAAATACTCGTTAAGGAACCTTCCTTGGTACCAGGTATCGTAAGAGGTGACTGAGGTACTGGAACCGACAGATAGTGGTATATCCATCAAAAACTGTGTTGTTCAAATACACAGGGTGGGAATGGGCGCGGTACCTCACGGCTTCACCCAACGCTCTCATAGTTTTATTTCTTTTCATGCTGCTCAAAAGCGTCATTATTTTGAATAGACTTTAACACCTCTAAACAAAATAGCGTTAAATAAGGTTTCTCTTTTCTTTTTTCCATTTGATATTCCCGATATCACGTATAAATAAACACCTTCTTCAGCTTTATTATAATAATAATAAATTCCCACAACATAAATATCATCATACTATTTGGGTGGATATCGAAACCACGACCATTGGCGCACAATACAGGATATACGCGAACATCTGCACCATTGGGTCCGTCAAAATTTAAAATGTATTTTTATTTAAATAGGGCATTATATGTATACACTGTTTTATTATGTTTACACTATTAACAGTATTATTCTGTTTAAAAATAGATGATCTCACAACTCAAGTGACTGATGACCCTGATGATATGATAGAAAGAGATGTACTCGTAAAATACATTTGAAATGAGTAGGTCATCGACTCCATTTCAAACTAGTCTGCCGCCCCTAGAACTGAGGTGCTTTACGCAAACTACCAGTATAGAAACATTTTACTATTAATCTCTAACTCTTCCGTTTTTTTGCAGCGTACCATGAAGCGAACATGTATACCACCGGCGAATGTGACACCACTGAAAATTATGGTTATCCAGTTACACCCTGCATTTTTATTAAATTGAATAAGGTTTGTTAAACAATTGTCACGTTTGTTAAACAGTTGTAACAATTGTCAATCTTTGTACCTGACAACCATCTGCGCATTCGATCCGGACGAAGACATCGGCTGTTTGCGCCTCTGCCATGTCGGACTGTAGCGCGTGCGCAGTCACCTTTATGCCGCATACAGCAGGCACTTCTTTTGTCTCACCCGCACTTTTACGTATTTGTCGATAACGTTAAATCATTAATAATTAAGATCAAATATATAATAAATATATATATTTTTTGTTACAACTTCATAATTGTGTAATTGGGACAACCCGTATAATTATATTAATAAATAAATAATAACTACATTGATTTCTTGTTTTTATCAGAAGATTAAAGAAGAAAGAGGAATACACCTAAGACTGCTACATTGTTAATTATTTTATAGACCGTTTGTCATTTTACAGATCTTCGGGTGGGTTCCTGAATTGTATAGTGATCCAGCCGAAATGCCAGCAGACATGCCTGATGACCTCAAAGAATACATCGGTAGCCAAGACAAGGTGAATGTCCTATATCAATATCAGCCATAAGACGCCCACTGCTGGACATTGGCCTCTTAAGTAATCTTCAATACGACCGGTTGTATGCGGCCTGTGTCCAGCGCGATGCTGCAGTTTTAGTCAGATCGTCTATTCATTTTGCGGGTGGACGCCCTACGCTGCGCTTGCTGGTGCGTGGTCTCAGTCCATTCCTCATTCCAGAACCTTACGACTCCATCGGCCATCGGTTCTGCGTACTAACTGCCCTGCCCACTGCTACTTCAACTTACTAATCCACCGGGCAATGTCGGTAATTTTGGTTCTGTTACGAATCTTCTTATTCCTGATTCGTTCGCGCAATAAAAACTTCAAGCATTGCCAAAGGGCAGCTCAACGAGCTATGGAGAGCTATAGCTCGTTGAGCTACTTTCAGTTAGCCAATGATAAGAGACCACGTTTCGCTGCCATATGTCATCGCTGGTAACACACATCGGTTAAAAACTTTCGACTTGAGGCACTGAGTCCTATTGATGTCCTATGTCCTATTGATACAGTAAAAATCTTATAATTTGTATTGGACCTAGATTATTATTAGACCTACTATTACTTTACCAAATCTCGTATCAGTAACTAGAAATATGATATAAACTGTTCAAGATATTCAATAAACATGGGCGTATTAATAAAAATATCTAATTACTCGCTCCTGCTTTCATATTTTTTCATCACTTATATAGAATTTGAAATAAATCTAAGTCATGTCTTCTATTTGTTTTCAGCGTAAACAAATATGGATATCGTGCTGGGAGGAGCATGGAAACACGACTGTCATGACCTACCCCTGGGGAAGGGGTTTTCCTGCCGATAGCTACCCCTATCTCAACACTGAAGGGTACCTCAGTCCACTGGTGGCAGTTAAATTAACAATGCCAGGTAACAATTAAATATAAATCTATCAAACGTGCCTGTACTTTCTGTTGCAGAAATAGTTGTAGAATTGACATATCAGTTAGGCAGTATCACTGTCAATTGATTTTGCCCGAGGGTTATTTCATCGGTATATTTCTTTACACAGATAGTCAATGTATATTCTAATATCTTCTTTATGAATAATTTCGGTGGTTTTTAAACCGAAAAGAGGTAGTCCTTATACAAAGATCAGAGAGATCAGACGATCTATGAGAGATCTCTCTCTCACATATTTCTACAGCCAAAAAGCACTGTTCGCATTGCTTTATTTAGGTCTAAAAGTTGAGAGAGACTGTGAAATTACTGGGCAATTCGAAATTATATCTTCAAGTCACAAGGTCGACAACGCGCTGGATATATTCTGATGATATTACGAGCGTCTATGAGTTGTGGTGACGCTTACTATCTCGCTGACTGTGTGCTTGCTAGTTGACCTGATCCAATTTTGAATCGCCCATTCAATAAAAAAAATACATCGATGATTAATCAATCGACTTTAAACTTAAATGCTATTTACATATGAATGA
>JACJUM010003174.1:18659233-18692646 GCA_020976665.1 Heortia vitessoides | reverse complement strand
TACATTTTGTGATTGATATGTCGACACGAAAAATTGATTGTTAACAGCTGGCATTCATAGCTATCGAGTGAAATAATTCAAGTGTGAATGTAGCTGATACTTCAGTGGCTATAACACTAGATTGAATAACCCAAATTATTATCTGCTTTGGAAATTGTATTCTGCTTACAGTTTAAAAGCTGTATAAGCAGTTTAAGCTATATTCACGGCGCAGTCATTAAGTCCGCTTGATTAACATTAGATATCATCATATTCATGGTAAATTGTAAAGTTCTAAAGCCTTCTGATCGGAGCTGCTGACAGACGGATGGATTAAGCAAATCTACAAATGGTGAATTTAAGTTTCAACTCAGTTTTCAATCTAAAATAAACTTAAAGTCCGAGTCTGGTAATGTTGTTATTGTAGTCGATGTGTGGACCAAGTTGCTTGCTTGTAAGTGATGCCATCTGACATTCCTGGTACCAAATTGCTGCTGAAACGCAGTGTTATGTCGTATATGCTTACAATTTTTATTATTTTCTTGTATACAAGTCATGAGGTAGAGCGCACGCAAAGAGTCGCCTGTCTCACCTCGATCCCACCCATTTCTATCGCCAATTTCGTACTGATCTGTTCCGGTTTGAAGGGTGAGACGATCAGAGAATTTAATAGGTAATGTGATATAATATCTTCAAGTCACAAGATTTTCATCGCGCTAGTGATATCCTTTTGATTGTACGAGAGTCTATGGGTTGTGGTGACGTTTACTATCATGCGGACTACATGTTTGTTTATCGATCTGGGCTTATAAAAAAGGCAATATTAATACAAGTACAAGTCACTATTCGTAGATATTGAATTCAATAAAAAAGAAACACTGTAGTAAATCGTGATATAATGGTTGAATTGCGATTTTTCCTATGTAAACACGATAAGGAAATTGTTATAAATAATTTTGACATCCAAAGTAGTTCTTAAAAACATATCAAGTAAATATGATCAAATACTGTCTTAGCTTTACCTGAATTTAGTACAAATAAGATGTTTCTTATTGGTTATGATACTTAATTAAAATAAACCATTGGCAAAATATGTTGTTGTATTATTTGCATTAACTTTTAATCCTAAAAAAATATTATTTGAAAAATGGTTACGTAATAAAAACGGTGCCCGTGAAAGGTGACTACGCTCTGGCTTAGCCCATTAGTTGTACAAATGTTTTTAATCGTTACATTATTCTAACAATCAATATCATCATCACAGCAGTCGCATAACGATATAACGATTACTGCTAGAAGTGGACTTAGATAGAAACTATCGATTGTTGTGGAAGACGCCAAGTCGCGTACCACCACATAACCAACGAGATATTATGCCTGCCACCTGCGATGTTTTATTGTGATGAGGTAGTAAGTAATATTTCTCCATAAGTTACACATAAGCATAATGTGTAAGAATAGTAGCAAAATAATGAACCCAGAAATATACTTGAACGTTTTGTGATTGCCCAATGGCATATGACGTCGTTGGATAGCATTTTCAAAGATATAACAGTTTTATTATTCCTATCCCATTTTGTTCAGTCCATATTTGTAAACATAATAGGACTCTCTTAAATAAGTTTCAAGCAAGAGCAAAACTAAATACTGAATATTTATTTGGAACCTCGTAGTATGTTGAGAAGTGTTGTGATTTATTTTATAGTTTGCTACCTATAGTTTGTAAATACGTTATTTCTAAAATATTTTTTGGCAACAACATACATTCTAAAGAACGAAGAGTTATTTCCAAGTTAAAAAAATATATAGCAGTTGGAGTACTTATTTCGTGATGAACACTAATAAAAGATGTGATTATGGTCAACTGTAATTGCCCAATTCTAGGCGATGTCAATCAAATATGACGTCACGATCACATCGAACACGGTGCCGCGGAGTATGGGGATCTCGCTATAATAACGCCACATCGCGTAAGGGGGGGGGGGGGGAACACCCAAAAATTTAAAAAATTCAAATAGACAAAGTAGGATTTGACAGACATAATAGTCAAAAAATTAAATACCTTGCATAACAATAGTCCAAGTCAATAATTACTTTATTTCAATTATATTAAGAATCATTATCATCATACCAGCCATTAGCAAGTCCACTGTTGGACAAAGGCCTCTCCAAAAGGACAAAAAAGGAGGGATTTGCTCATAACTGCCGCGCTGGGCAAGCTTGTTGGCAAGCGCAGAGCGCAGCTTCCGCGACGGGGATGCCGCAGCCCATCCCTGCCCTGTGCATTTGAACTGCACTGTTTCGGATGGATATACCGCCATTTCTCGTTTTAGTTCTTAGTCGCCTCTGACGACACCTGGTGCAGTGGGAGGTACTATTCTACTCTGCCGGTACCTCACGGCTATAAAAACAACCATTTGTTAAATAAATAATTTTTGAAAAGTGTTTCCGTAGATATAACTAAAGTGATTGTCTTGGTTTTACTTGAGATTTGACTTCGTTTTGTAACGGAACATCATCTCATATAAAGGTCGTCTGCTTTGGTACTTCACTATCACGTTTGCAACGCGCTCGTGATATCCTCGATAATACTAGCGTCTTTAGGCTGCCGTGACGCTTACGACTGTATATATGTTTGTCGACTCTTCATATATTAATATGACATGGAAAAGAAAAAGGAGAACACCTCCAACACCGATCAGTAATAGCCGTTTCTTCAACTGTCAACCATTAAGGAACAGTCTTACAATCTGATGGTAGTTTAATGTATATTATTAAATTAAAATTTAAATATATAATAATTAATTCTCACAACATCGCATATATTGACCTGACTCCATGGTAAATCGCTTAAAGCACTTATGTTACGGACGCCAGACAACAGAGGTATTGTAAATATACTACTTAAATACATATATTTAACACGCAGACAGAACTAACACAAATATTATCATATAAAATATTTGTCTTGGGTTGGATCAAACCCACGACCCCTGGCGCACAAGATAGGATCACTACCATCTGCGCCCTTAGGCTCGTTAATAATGATAATGCTTAATAATAATACTTTACTATACGAGTACGTTACGGTACATTTGACGGGGTCAATGACGCATTCGTCAGTGATCCTATTTTGTGAAATGAGTATCGATAATTCACTCCTCCCCCTAAAATAAACATTTATATGACCAATATTTGTGTTTATTCTGCTTCTGGGTGTTGTTATTAAGTGTATGATGTTTGTGATTTCTCTGTTGTCTGATTTCTGTAACACAATTGCTTTTAGTAACCTATCTCGGAGTCAGGTCAATGTATGACATATTGAATTGTAAGTTAATAATATTACCTATATATATATAATTAATTCATACCTATTTGACAGGTCCGATAGCACTCTCCAAGGGTTGTGGGTTCAATCCCCACCCTGTATTTATGTTTGTATTATGTCTGGGTGTTAAAAATATGTATTTAAGTATCATACTTGGGATTCCTGTTGTCTGATGTCTGTAACACAAGTGCTGCAAGCGTTTCATCACAAAATTAGGTAAATCTCATACAGCTGTTGTTGGAATGTATTATTATTATAAATCTAAAACACTATTATTTCTTAATATATAAATATAAATAAAATTTTATTGTCTGTGTAGAAAAATCGAACCAGTGACTCACGCGTTTTATCCGCTGGATTCAACCACTGCTCGGATGATGCACCTCTCTCTCTTCAAATTTCAAAACAATGATCTAAACAAAAAAGAATATTTGATTCTAAAAGGGAAGTAAAAATGTTTTATTAAACATTCTCGTGTCCAAATTAAACTGTCTCCACAAACAGATGTTTCAAAACTCTATCATAGCTAAAAGGCTGTGGAGGGTCGAGCCAACACGGGTGTGATCACTTAACCTGATAGGACTAATTGGCCGGGCGGGGCGGGGCTGGCGCCCGAGGCTGGTGGCGGCCAGATTTGGGCGGTTCTTGGGCGGACGCAAAGAGCAGCGACTGCAGATGCGACGTCGGTACAGATCTGAAGGCTAGACGCAAGTAATAATATAATAATTTATATATTTGATGAAGTACACTGCGTTGGAAGTCCACTGCTGGTCTACTGCTGGTCTACTGCTGGTCCACTGCTGGTCCCCTGCTGGTCCATTGCTGGTCTACTGATGGTCCACTGCTGGGCCACTGCTGGTCCACTGCTGGTCCACAACTGGTCTACTGATGGACCACTGCTGGGCCAGAGCTGGTCACTGCTGGTCTACTGCTGGCCTTCCTAAGAAAGGGGGAATTTTGCCGATACTTACCGCGCTGGGCAAGCGTGTTAGCAATTGCAAAGTAGAGAATTTCTAGCAGATGACGAAATATTCATCCGAAACAGTGTAACTCATATGCACAGGATAGGGATGCTCAGCAGAAACCCCGTCGCAGGAGCTGTGCACGGAAATATCCAAAACGCTTGCCCAGCGCGGTAATTATGGACAAAATTCAAAAAAATTCTTGCGCTGTTCTAAGTCCAACAGTGGACAGTCCAATGTTTGACATGATAACTAGAAATGGCGGTATATTATTTAGAATCGGCACTTCAGATAGATTGGAGAATACTCCGAAATCTTACGCCTGGCATTTTGATCCTTTCGTTTGACGTCAAAGCCAGCATTAGGTTAATCCTAAAGAAACCGTTAATCGAAAATGTCTATGTGTTGTGACTGACGATGGAGCAAATGGTAATGATACCATCTTATTCGCCAAAGGTCGTGACTTCGATCTCCACCTACATATAGGACAAATATTTATATGTTGAATTTGTTCTTTGTCTGGGTGTTAAATATGTATGAGTCTGTTGTCCGTAACGCTAGTGCTTTAAGTGACTTACCTCGTAGTTATTATTCTTATTTATTAATTTAAACAGATAGACCATCGACAAGAAAACAAAAACAAACCGAATAAATACAAATCTAACAACAAGAGAATAAATGAGGGTATAAATGAAAGCAAGTATGTTATAAAATAAACAAGCCTGGTAGTCGTAGAGTACACATAAACCTCTCAGAGGCAATGTATCGTTAGGTACAAAATCGGTTCGTGTCACGCACCGCCACGGCCGGAGCGACCAGCTCAGTCCGTCGAGCGGTGAGGATGGGCGCGGACAAGCCGAATGGCGTGGTCAACTACTGCCGACGACCGCCGCAAAGGCCTTTCCTGCAGCGGATCCAGTACGCCATTTGGAATCCGGAGGAGCGCACTTTTTTGGGGCGCACTGGGAAGAGATGGGGTGAGTCTGGAGATTCAGTTTTAAATTTAAAAAAATATCTGAAAACGACTTGTTAAAAGAGTAAAAAGAAATAAAAATAGGTTTTAATTTCGAATTATATTTTATGTAAGAAAATGAATCCTGCTAAGTGCAAAATTCGAGAACGGCCTAATAAATTCGGCATTTCTTTTTTTTTAATTTTCCTACTGACACACGGAATGTTTTAACAAAAAGAAAAACAGTGATAGTTCAATTTAAAAATAATTATACTATGCGTGGCGGTTTTTAGTTTTTTTTACATTTTCACTTCTCTTACATAAAACAACACTTTTATTTCTATCTAAACTGAAATTTGTTAAAAATAATCTAAACGTAACAAATCCCAATATTCAGTGTAACGGAATCAACAGGTTAACCTGGGCGAAGTCATGGCGGGCCGCTTGTCTTTTTGTATAGATTATAATATATATTTATAAAGAGGAAATATTTGACCGTTTCTTTCTTTGACACAATCTAACTCAAATTCTACTCGAATCTTCAAAAAATCTAATAAATATAAATAATTATTTCTCTATCAAAAAGCTACATCTTCACCGAGTAACATAGACTATTTAAATTTCGTTAAATCAAACTATACACACCTAAAATTACCTAAATGTAACGGAAAAAGTGTTGTGCGTTTTTAACGAATACATTAAAACTATTTAATTACTAAGGCATTACTAAGCTTAATTAGAAAAACAACATTATTATTAAATATAAGATATATTTTATCATTGAATTAGGAACTATATCGGCGAAATTGCGGTGACCTGCTAGTCCGTCATGAAATAATGAAATTACCAGTCAGAACTGGTTTCATGCAGTTACTCAAAGGCCATCTTGCCGTGAGGTACCGGCAGAGTAGAATAGTACCTCCCACTGCACTAGGTGTCGTAAGGGGCGACTAATGTATCGACAGATGGCGGAGTATCCATCCGATACAGTGCAGCTTTAAAGCACAAGGTGGGAATGGGCAGCAACATCCCAACACGTTTGCCCAGTGCGGCAATTATGGGCAAAAACATCCCTTCTTGGAGACGCCAATGTCCAACAGACTTTTAATAGCTGGTATGATATTAACGCAAAGGTTAAAGTTTTGTGTTTAAATTTATTGTTTAATCCACGCCATTCAAAGACTCCCCGTTAAAATATTTACACATAAAGATTTTCTGCCACGTTGTTTGTCCGGGATGAACTTCTAAACTACTCAACCGATTTTAACCAATTTTTGTTTAACAGTTAGATCCGATTTGAGAATTATGATAGTAAACGTTTCCGTTTTTAGTAGCAATATATTTTTCATGAAAAACATTTAAGTATTGGTCGTGCGGTACCGGCAGAGTAGAATAGTACCTCCCCATGTACCAGATATCGTAAGAGGCGACTCAGGCACCGCAAAAGATGGCGGTATATCCCAAAGTAATGTTTTACTGCAACACTGCGGGAAAGGGCTGCATCATTCCCATCGCGTATGCTCCACGATTGCCATCACGTTGGCCCAGCGGGGAAATAATGGGTATTTTCCCCCTTTTTTGTTGACGCATATGCCCAGCAGTGGGCGTTTTACGGCTGCTGTAATGATGCTGTATATATAAGTACAGCTAGTAACAAAAAGTTTTCATTCATTTTCAGTCACTAATCGCAACGGAAATTGAAATCGTGATGTACATGAAAAGACTGACATTACAAGTTTTTACTTACATAGTAAATATTTTTCATTGTGGAATAATTTAAATAAGTTATTATCTGTATCTAGGTAATCGTGAATTAAATCTAATATAGTGGAAAAACACTAAGTAGAATTCATTAATTTAGTGAACGAAATTAAAATAACTCCACTAGCGACTCGCCCCGGCTTGGCACGGATGCAATGAGGATAACAATGGTTCATCATCATCATACCAGCCATTAAAAGTCCACTGTTGGACATAGGCCTCCCCTAGAAAGAGGGTATGTTGCCCATAATTGCCCCGCTGGGCAAGCGTATTGGCAATCGCAGAGCGTAGCTTTCGCGACAGGGATGCTGCTGCCCATCCCCCCCCTCAAATCGTCTATATGTCTGTGCTGCGTTCTGAATCGAGCACGTTTCATGATTCATTGTGTTTTTCTAATTTTATTAAGGCATATCGTTTATTATCATTAGCCTATCGATCTCATTAGATCGTAAAAGTGTGACGTCACAAGTCTATTAAGGTTGTGGGCATGCCCATCGTGCCCACAACGGTGGATCCGCGCTTGGGACAAACACTAGGACACGTAGTATTTATATATATAGATTAATATTCATACACACATAGTATATCGTAAATCAAAGTCGCTTTCCGCTGCCTGTCTGTCCCTATGTGTGTTTAGATCTTTAAAACTACGCTACGAATATTGATGCGGTTTTTTAAAGGTATAAAAGATAAATTATATGTATAATATATGCACACGCTGCCTGAACCCGACGAGATAGATCAAATACTACAGAATTGTACACATTTAAAAGGTCTACAAAAAGTCCGCGATGGTATTTGTCTATCTCTCAAAGACAATAAACATTTTAACCGTGAGGTACCTGCAAAGTAAAATAGTACCCCCCCCTATACTAGACCGATAGGATTCGGTATATCCATACAAGACAGTGTAGCTCAAATGCATAGGTTGGAGATGGGCAGCAACATCCCCGTCGCGAAAGTTGTGCTCTGCGATTGCCAACACGCTTGTCCAGCGAGACAATTAAGGGCAAAATTCCCCCTTTCTTGGGGTGGCCTATGTCTAGCAGTGGACTTCGTGGATTGGCAGTAATGATAAAGAATTTGTATTTTATTTATACTGATGGCCCTGTTGACCCGCGGGATTATAAGTGTCATCTAAATTAAAAAATAGGCCCTCTATAATTGCCGGCTTTTAAAACTAAGATATTCGAGACACATCGTTGTTTATGTTTATATCTATATACCATAGAACATCTATAAAAATGGTACTTCAATTATACTCTTTCATTACTTTAAAGGGAGTGGGCTGTAATGGAATTTTTATATTTGGTCATTTCCACAGTTCGCCACGGGATATAGCGATGACGTCAATGTCTACTGCCATGTGCTATGTTGCTATGCGCGATTTCGTCTAGCAGCTTCTTATTTTTTTATGACCATCATTACAGCTGTAGGAAGTCCACTTCAGGACATAGGACTCCCAAAAAAAAATTGCCCATAATTGCCGCGCTGGGCAAGAGTGTTGTCAATCGCAGAGCGCAGCTTTCGCAACGGAGTTGCTGCTGCCAATTCCCACCCTGAGCATTCGAGCTGCATTGTTTCAGATGGATATACCTCCGTCTTTCGGTTTTGGTATCTTAGTCGCGTCTTACGACACCTTTTTCATAGGGAGATACTATTCTAGTCTAGTCAATAAGATTTTTTATATTGTGAAGTCAGGAAACAAGCATACAGTCAGCTTGATGGTAAACGTCACCGCAGCCTTTAGACGCCCGGGTCATCACATCATTGTGATGACTCGAGCGTCTATAGGCTGCGGTGCATGTCGCTAACCTTGAAGACTAAAGATACTTTGCCACATTCACCCATTAATTAAACGGCCTCTCTCGTCCTTCGAACCGGAACACAGCAATGTGAACATTGCTACTTGGCGGTATGTATGTATGAAGTTAAACTTCTAGTAAACTTACTTTCTATATATGCTGGATTTCATTAAAATCAGTCCACCAGTCGAGCAGAGAAAGCGAGCAGCAGACAACGAACACTTTCATACTTAATCGTGCTCGTTGTGCCGCTAATTGACGGGCCCGATGGCGCAGATGGTAGTGATCCTGTCTTGTGCACCAGGGGTCGTGGGTTCGATTCCCACCCAGAGCAAATATTTATATGATGATATTTGTGTTTGCTCTGTGTATGGGTGTAAAATATATGTATTTAAGGAGTATATTTGTGATTCCTCTGTTGTCTGGCGTCCGTAACACAAGTGCTTTAAGCGACTTACCACGGAGTCAGGTCAATGTATGAGATGTTGTTGGAATTTATTATTATTATTATAATTCACCGATCGCGTCTTTGCTTTGCTACGAGCTTCTCGGGAAATAAACCGTTAATTAAGGGTAGGATACAATGAAGAAGTACTTCAAACAAACGAGCGTGTGAAAGGAATCGAGAGCGGTATGCCAATATCGTAGCAAGTGGAGATCTATACTCTGACTTTCTTGGTGAGCAAGGTGAGATGTATATATGTACAAGCTATCGGCATTTCAAATTTCATTATATTATATTCAAATTCTTTTCCCCGGTAAAGTTGTAAGTTGATGAGCCCGATGGCGCAGATGATAGTGGTCATATCATGTTCGCTAGTCGTGGGTTCGACCCCCACCCAGGTCAAACATTTTATGTGTAATGATAATATTTGTGTGTTTTTCTGTATCTGGGTATTAAATAGACGTATAGATTAATTATATTTGTGTTCTCTCTGTTGTTTGATGTCAATAGGCAATATATGTGAAGTTTCGTGGTTGTTATAAAAATAAAATAAATAGGTGGCGCATTCGGTAGTGGCATGTGCACCAGGGGTCGTGAGTTCAATCCCCATTCAGCACAAACATTTGCATTTGTGATTATTCTGTTGTCTGATGTCCGTTACACAAGTGCTTTAATCGACTTATATCTGTAACTTCGAATGTTTAAGATGTTGTGTTAATTTATTTAAAATTATCGCGTTGTCCCTCTATCTGTCATCTAGTTTCACTCCGTATAATGCGTAATGGTTTTGTTTCAACCACATTGGTCTAATTTTTATTGTCTCAAATCGATCAGCGATGACTTATAGCAGTAAGATGTAGTCTCTCACTATAGTTATCCAACTAATGTTGTCCAACGAGCTATGGAGAGTCAGGAATTAGGAATGAGCAGATCCGTAAAAAACTACTCCGGTTACTGAAGTGGCAATGGATAGGGCACTTAGTAGGTCCAACTGACGACCGATCGAGTCGTAAGGTATGTTTAAAATGGATATCACGCACCAGCAAGCGTAGCGTTGTATCCACGCACTACCCACAGAGGGGATACACGATCTGACTGTTCTAACGCAGGATCGCGCCGGTCGCAGGCCGCATACAACCGGTCCTATTGGAAATCACCTGTGACGACTGGAAAACGAACGAATTGGACGTCCTACGTCATATATAATGATGCAACTTCGTAGTAAGAAACCATTTTCTGTTTGAAACCATTTTCTATTTCATATTTATAGCTAAAATCATCAAGCTTCAAAAGCGGTGATTCTGAAAACTTTACGCACATCGTGACGTAGGCGGTAATAAATTTTATACAGTCCAAATCGCTTACCAACTGAGCTGATTCACATACGTAGGCTATTTTAAACTAGACCATTCCTTATGTACCGGAAAATGGTGAATTCCATATCGAGAACCAGCTTTGTGACTGACTCTGTTCGTCCAGATTTCATTTTGTATTGTATCTTCCGTTAACTCTGATCAGTGACACGTACTCTTGGATCCAGGTATTGATAAAAGTATACCGTGAGGTACCGGAAGAGTAGAATATTACCTCTCACTTCACCAGGTTTCGTAAGAAGCGAAAAAGGTACCAGAACCGACAGATGGCGGTATATACTTTAGAAACTATGCAGTTTAATACACAGGGTAGGGATGGACAGCAGCATCCCCGTCGCGAAAACTGCGCTCTACAGTTGCCTTTCTTGGAGAGGCCTTTGTCCATCAGTGGACTTTCAATGGCAGGTATGATGCAGGATTATAAAAGAAAAAGGTTTGTTTCGTTGTAAGCTATTTAATTATCTATTTGCTTTCTTGATTAACAATCAACCCGTCAAATGAACTCAGCATATGTTTATTATCGGAAGTTTATTATCTAATCAGTGTTTATCTGAAACATAAAACAGACTTAATATTTTCAGAAGACCAGGATAAAACCTATTTGAATCAAGCAGACCTCATATTTCAAAATCACCAAGTTTTCTGCTGCTGCCTTACGTTTGAAAATGCGGAAGAGGCAGTGTAATTATTTGGTAATAAGGCATGATATCTTCTAGTCGCAATGTAGCGACGCCCTTACAAAAACCCAAGCCTAAATTATAAGAAGCCAAATACAAAATGGCAAGATACATTCAGTAAGGGAACACGCAACTCCGCGATTTCCTTATACGTTCCCGCTGAAATCAACTGCATGCGTACGTCACTGCAAGTTTACGCGCTCCGCAAATAGTTGGCCAAGTCGGCAACAGTCGATATAACTGCGCGCACACGTATTTTAAACACGCTGTATAACTGTGCGCACACGTATTTTAAACACGCTGTATATTCAGCACAGGGTCGCGGGATCCTTACTAATATGAAAGTGTTTGTAATATTTCTCAAGCCCTATGTTCCATGATTCTAGGGGTCAAACATTGTGCTCTCGTGCGACTACGTCTTCTCTTCTGGTGGAACTGGAATGTTAGTACTTTAGGCTTAGCAGAAAACATATACATATTATTTTATTGGTTATCACCACATGGCCGTGTGGTACCTGCAGAGTACCTCCCCCTGTACCAGATGGCGCCCTGAACCGACAGATGGCGGTGTATCCATCTGGAGCAGTGTAACTCAAATACAACAGTGTAGGTACAGGCAGCATTCAATTTGTTTTGTGACTAGGTGTTAAATATGTCATCATTATCATACCAGCTATTAAAAGTCGACTGCTGGACATATGCCTCTCCAATATAGGAGGTTTTTTGCCTATAATTGCCTCGCTGGGCAAGCGTGTTGACAGTCGCAGAGTGCAGCTTTCGGGACGGGGATGCTGCTGCCCATCCCCACCCTGTGCATTTGAGCACTGCACTGTTTCGGATCGATATACCGCCATCTGTCGGTTCTGGTACCTTGGTCGCCTCTTATGACACCTGGTGCAGTGGGAGATACTATTCTGCTCCGCCGGTACATCACAGCAAATAAAATGTATTTAAGTACTATTATTTATATAAGTAATATTATTATAAAAATTATTAAGTGAAACCGCTAACTGTAAACTTGAGCTTGCTTGAGGAAAAGCATGCTGTGAAATCGCTTTGATTTGGTTACACGAATCGTTTCATTTAGCCTTAGAATTTAGATATTCAATTGTTTTTCAGTCAGTGACTCTCTAATAGACTCAATACAGCAAGATAATCTCAGATCTTCATTGCATCCCACAGGACCAGTGACCCCCCCCCCCCCCCAGAGTTCTGGATATTCACATGCAATGTTTGATTAGTCTATAGTGTTACAAACAGACTTATTATTGTATTGATAATGTAAGGATAGTTGTGCGGTTCAAGGGGCGAGCCGGGAAACTGCCGATAGCCGGTTCGCGCCGGTGCGCTGACCCCCACAGCTAAGGTTGCATGTTGAGAGCTGTCAACTTGATCTAGTATTATTTGTTATTTCATCTTTAAGGGTATCGGTTGCTGTTAGAAATAGACAGAGGCGTAGACTGTGTGGTTGGGCAAGTTACTGCTTGCTTTTGAAGATGCTTACATAATTGTACAGAGCTGTATGAAATTAAGCGCAAACCCGATGGAAAAATTAGGCTAATAACTGCGATAATGTTAAATTAATATAGAAATTCTCATATTTACATTTTATTAGATCTCTTAAAAGGATTCTCTCAAAGGAGTCGAAAGGATTAAATGAAGTATTTGACGGGTCTGTTGGCTCAGATGGTAGTAATTGTGAAGTGTTATGGGTTATTTTTTGTTATGAATCCCACATTCCTGTGTCAAAGTCTTTTCCTATCTACAAATATTTGTGTTTGTTCTGTGTCTAGGGGTTATATATAAGTATTGTATTTGTAATTTGTTTGTTGTCTGATGTCCGTAACGCAAGTAAATGTATCAGGTGTTATATGAATTTATTTATTTAGAAAGTAATAATTGAAATCCACGCGTAAAGCTGCGGGAAATATCTTGTTCTGTTTATACTCTAGCATTTACTAATCAGTCCGTTCAATTTCCGTGAAACCGTTTCGATCCTGTTTTACTGTTTGTTTGGTAATGCCGCACTCAAACACCATCTCCCCACCTTGACCCAGAAACTGTTACTATAAAATTTATATTGGTGTATGCAGCTACATTTTTAAGTTTTACACAAACATATTCGGCGGTCCATCATTTTAGAGTTTATTTGAAATATTTGAGTAATCTAATTCCGTTCGGCCGTAAATTTGGCCTTCGTTGCTATGCGGTATAGCCAAATTATTATTATAAAAATAAAATATATGGGGAGTGTTTTTTTCAGACCACTTCGACAAACATGCATACAGTCCGCATGATAGTAAGCGCTACTGCAGTCTACAGACGCTCGTAATATCATTTATAAATTGAAGATATTTTATTATATTACTTGGTAATTTTACTGCCTCCCTCACCTTTCAAACCGGAATATAGGAAGGGGAACACTGCTATTTGCCGCGAAATAGGTGAGTGAGGTACCTATGCGAGCGATCTTTGTATAAGTTCTACCTCAAGTATTTTATGCGTATACGTCTATGTAACGGGTAATTTTATTTGAGACACTATAAATTTAAAATAAATTCAAGAATGGTCGTGAGGTACTGGCAGAGTAGAATAGAACTTGCACCTTAACCAGTTGTCGTAATATGCGACTCGTAATATACATTCGAAACAGTGTAGCTCAAATGCATAGGGCGATAATGGGCAGTAGCGATCCTATCACGAAATTTGCGCTCTGCGATTGCTATCATGCTTGTTCAGTGCGGCAATTGCAGGCAAACATCCCCCTTTCTCGGTGAGGCCCATGTCCAGCACTTGATTCCCATTGGCTAATATGATGGTGACGCTGATGAATTTAAGAAACAATTGTTAAAGCTTATTATTGTTTAACAAATGTATTAATGATAAACAGCCCGCCCTACTTGGTCCAGGTACATTTGTTTAGATTGCCGTTAATAATAATTTAATAATAATTTACTGTGACTATTTGACAGTGCAAGCGTGTTAGCAATCGCAGAGCGCAGCTTTCGCGATAGGGATACTGCTGCCCATCCCCGCCCTGTTTCGGTTTGATATACCATTATCTGTTGGTTCTAGTACCTTAGTCGCCTCTTACGACACTTGGTACAAAGGGAGGTACTCTGCCGGTACCTCGCGGCAGAGCAGAATCGAATATGTCACTTCATGTTAAATAATAGATGTTATACAGACGTTTCTTCGCTGAAAGTGATAATCTTCTGAAAATACATGTTATAAATGTGTTACACAATTTAATGTTTAGATTTAATACAACAAAAGCATTGGCACTTCACTTTAAAGTAGTAGATACTGGCGTAAGTCGTGGTGAGGCGATTGTTTACATTTAGAATCCACTTAGTAGTTATTCACATTTAAACACGACTGCGAGAAACATGGCTCATTATTTAGGTCTATTAGCTCAGATATGAAATAATGAGAATCCGCATCTGCCTATCTAAAAGTCGTGAGTTACCGGCAGAGTAGAATAGTACCTCCCTCTATGCCAGATTCGGCTAATGGCGGTATATCCATCCGATACAGTGTAGCTCAAATGTACAGGGTGGGGATGGGCAGCAGCATCTCCGTCGCGTAAGCTGCGATCTGCGATTGCCACCATGCTTGCCCAGCGCGGCAATTATGGGCAAAATTCGACCTCTCTTGGGAAGGCCTATGTCCTGCAGTGGACTTCCAATGTCTGATGTGATGATTACATAATTTAATGTGATACAACAGAAGCATTGGCACTTCACTTCAAAGTAGCAGATAGTAGCGCAAATAGTGGTGAGACGATTGTTTATTTTCAGAATCCGTTGGATAAGTTATTCACAAATAAACACGATTGCGAGGAAGATGGCTCATTATTAGGTCAAACATGATATAAGGAGAATTCGCATCTGCGTAAATAAAAAGAGCAACATATCAACGCAGGGCCTAAACAATAAGGGTTGGAATCTTAAAATTTTGCACAGGGGTTCCTTTTACAACGTAGGAGTGCACTATGAAAGGATTTTTGAAAAATCACACTCCTAAGTGGGTGCGATTTTATAACGAAAATTTGCTGTTTTTGAATTTATTCAAATGAAGTATAATAAAGTTCTATATTGAAACTTATGAAATACGTGTTAAATATTCCTGCGAAATTTTTCTTTTAAAGAGGTAAAAAGGGGGGTGCAAAGTTCTAGAACTTGAAAAAGCGAGTGAAATTGCGGGTGCAGCTAGTTTTATATGTATACAAATCGTTACTAGTCTGTGATAATATAACATTCTATGGGCTGTGAGCGAGAATGATCGTCTAGTTTTCTCATAATCTTGATAAACATCGATACGCGTAGAAGCATATAAATAGTAAGAAGGTAATACTGAGTTCAAAGAAGAATTAATATTCAGACGTTTTTGATTCTATGGGTTTATATTTAGCGAATGCTATATGGTTTCCCTTTCATAGTTACTATTTTAGAAAGAATACGGTTATAGTTTATTGTTAATGTTCATTGCAGTTAGTTTTGTTTTCAAGGTCATGAAGGCATTGGCGTATCTAGTTTAAAAAGTCAGGGTGGAGCAGGGCTGGCTACTGACTTGCCAATGACGCACTTACGCAGTCGAAACTCATTGTAGTCACTACTTGTATGGTCTAGTACCAACCCCAACATCCTAGGGTGGGCACTAAACGATCCTAGGGTGGTCACGGCCCAATCAGCCACTGCCTATGCTTGAAGCCCTTGGAGTACCAAGAGTAAAGGTAACTAAGGTATTGGAACCGATAGATGACGGTCCACGGCGATGGTAAACGTGAGCGCAGCCTATAGACGCTCGTGTCATCACAAAGATATCACTAGCATCTCGCCAACCTTGTGAACTAAAGATACCATGTCACTTTACCTAGTAATGTCACTGCTTCTTTCACCCTTCAATCTGGAACACATCAATGTGAACACTACTTTTTGACGGCAGAAATAGGTAAGAGCGAGGTACCAAGCGCCTTGCTAACCTTGAACTTGAAGATATTATGTCAACCCCTTAATCCAGAACAATGCAACACTTTTAGGCGGTAGAAGTAGGTGAGAGTGGGGTACTAATACCTTTGTATGAGGTCTACCTCTTGTAAATTTAAATCATTACAGGTTTACTTAACCAAATGCGATAGTATGGCAAACAATAAAAACATACTTATTTAATTATAATTTATAATAATAATAAATTCCCACAACATCTCATACATTGACCTGACTCCGAGGTAAGTCGCTTAAAGCACTTGTGTTACGAATGCCAGACAACAGAGGAATCACAAATATACTACTTAAATACATATATTTTACACCCATACAAAGCAAACACAAATATCATCATATAAATATTTGCTCTGGGTGGGAATCGAACCCACGACCCCTGGTGCACAAGACAGGATCACTACCATCTGCGCCATCGGGCCGTCAATTGATACCAAACTAACTATATTTCAAAGGACCCTCGCTAAAAGATGTATACCTCTATTGTATTTACATCTTTGTCTTTTATTTATTTATTTGTCAATTTTATTACGATTGTAATGGTATGTTAACAACTGCTCGCCGTTGTCTACTTAGCGCGCGTGTATGTTACCAAACCATTTATGACCACATTATCATATTTTCATATATACACATACGTCATTCACATGTAACTAACAAGCGACCCACCCTGGCTTGCCACGGGTGCAATGAGTATAAAAAGGGTTATTATGGGTTATTTCTAAGAGATGGAAATATATCACCGCGGACTTATTTGTATAACATTTTATGGTGTACAATACTATTGTACATTATTTTGATCGATCTCGTCTGTCGAATAATTTATGTTTTTTTACATCACATTTAAAACTTTTACAATTATCAGTTTTTCTCTACTATATTCTGCATGTATTATACATATAAACCATCCTCTTGAATCACTATATATTAATAAAACTGCATTAAAATCCGTTGCGTACTTTTAAAGATCTAATCATACATACAGACAGACAGTCGTTGAAAGCGACTGTGGTGTATACTGTGTAGTTATTGAACTGTTTTAGAAAACGTATTTTGTTCAGTCCTGTCAGCCCTAGGACGTCTATAGCGTCTAACGACTTAGGTCTTCCGAAGAGGCTCGTATTAGAATCAGTTGTATACGGCCTCGAATTCTGTGGTACTAGTTTGATCTTCTGTACCTGGTAGGTGGACGTTATATACTGAGCTTGACAGATGCGCGTGGCTGTATGTCCATCCCATTATCATTTGAACTTGCTAATTCGCTGTACTGTGTCGGTAATTCTTATTTTCACAATGTTTTTATTTCCGCGGTCCCGTAATATCCTATTACGCTGGATTTGTAACTATATCATTATTACAGCCATTGGAATTCCACTGCTGGATATAGGCTTCACCACGAAAGGGGGAATTTTCACCATAATTGTCTCTCTGAGCAAGTGTGTCGGCAATTGCAGAGCGCAGCTTTCGCGACGGGGAATGTTATGGAAATTATAATGTGCATTTTCATAAAATATAAAACACTTGTTAAGTCAATGTTTTAAACAATTATTATAATGTCATATATACCCTAACGATAATTGTTTTGTAATGCTTATTATTAAATAAATAAATAATCAATAAAAAAACAGACGCAATATCTCATAAGTCAGGTCACTTAGAGATAAATCGCTTAAAACACTTGTTTTACGGATATCAGGCATCAGATCAATAACAGATATAAAAATTAAATACATATAAATAATACTATCATACAGAACAAATATTTGCCCTGGGTGGAGATCAAACCCATGACTGTTCGCATACATGATCACCATCTGCGCCATCGGGCCCAGCAAAAATAAACATTATTAAATTAAAAATTTTTAGATTTATTCACGCATATACATGTCGGTAATTAATTTTTATTTGTTTACATTGCATTGCACGAAAAAGTCACATCATAAAGAAGAATTAATAAATACAATATTCAATGTACTTTGTTATATAACAGACAATAAATACAATAAGGAAATACATTTTCCGTCTTCCACCGATATCTGTACCGTTGACTAACCCAATTCGCTCAGATTAGGCCGTGACTTATTGAGTGTACTCTGGGATCTATCATGTATTTTATTTATATAGCCTAGGTTTACAGAATCGAGATTGTTTCTGAGAATACTTCGCCTGCTGCTGACCTGTTAACGTATATTAAGTTTATATGCAACAGTTTTATTTTGATCTCGCGGTCCGCCCTGACTTAGAACAGTGACATTTTTCATCAAATGTACGAAAGATATAAAATTGTTGTTGTATTCAAGAGAAGTGAATATATAAAAAAAACAATAATCGATACGCAGACAATAAATAATTTTAAAGAAAACTGTCACTAATATTCTCTTTGTTAAAACTTTCTGTGCGGAAGGAAAATACGAACCAAAAATAGCCGAAATAGTCGGGCCGTTCTTGAATGTTGCCATTACTAAATATTTTTTTTATTTGTGTAGATTGTATTTTGATATTTTGTTCTTACGTTCTATTATTACAACTTGAAACTTTTTTGAGAACAGAGACGATTGATGATGTGATATCATTAATAAAACTAATTATGGTTCGAATACTAAGTACTAGTACAGTACCTGAGGTATATTTATTATCACATCATCCAATCGGTCTAATGACAAATGAAAAATGTAGAAAATAAAGCATACTTTCAACAAATCCGCCGTAGCTGCCAATTTCCACCATGATGTATTTTAGTTGCGCTGTTTCAGGTGGATATACCGTCATCTGTCGGCCTCATTACTTCACGTTTCGGTACTAGGTCTTTAACGACACCCGGTACAGATTGTTATCGGATCATTACCCAGTTTTACTTGACATAAATAAGAAACCCAAACAAATAAACCAACCCATTACAGTCCCAAACATCAATTACAGCCAAATAACATGGGATCTAAAGGAAGTAAATTTGTCATCAATATTCCAAACGAATGATCCTGAACAGGCTATAAACAATTTAATTACTATAATAAGAAATATTATAGCACAATAATATAAACCTTATTCTAAACGCAAAACTCCATGGAAACCATTGATAACAAATGGTTTGTTAATATGTAAGATAAACAAAGATATATTGACACTAATAGAGCTTGCCAATTTAAGTTGTGAATGCAGTTTAATTCAAAATTAAAGAAATCACCAGACAATAAAATTCTTAAAATACCGAAATTATCTTACTAAAATCATAAAAAAAAGCTAAAATTAGTTATGAAAAAGCACAACTTGAATTGGCTAGCTCTATTAGTGTCAATAAAACTTGGGAAGTCATAAATAAAATAACACGTTACAAGAAAGCAGAACATAGTTACTTTAACCTCTTGAAACTTAATAATGACCCAAAGAAATCTTTATAATAAAATTAACCATGAAAACGATATTTATGACATGAATAAATACACTTGCAAAACAACAGTAAGGGAATGGCTTTTGACATTGGACTACAACAAGACAGCGGAATTGCTAACAATATTATGCTAGACTGGACTATATTTATTGTTACTATTATTGTTAGTGTATACTGTATATGCACAGTATAGCTTCATATTCTGTGTATTTATGTAATGTGTGCGTAAATAATGTGTTGTATTAACCAACCTTGCATTACACTAGACCAGGTACACACACATCCACACTTACATGCACACTATAGAGCATAGGTGCCTATAAGAACAGGTTAGACCTAGTTTAGGACCTAAGTATCAAAATGTATTTTAGTTTAAGTTTCCTTTTGTTGTTGAATAAAGTTATTATTATTATACTATTCTGATTGTAAACGCTATCGTATCCAGGAGACGCTCGTAATATACCGCGTTGCCAACCTAAAAAAAATAAATAAAAAGAAATATACTAATATTCACACAACATCTCATACATTGACCTGACTCCATGGTAAGTCGCTTAAAACACCCAGACACTAGACAAACACAAATATCGTCATATAAATATTTGTCCTGGGTGGGGATCGAACATCTGCGCCATCGGGCCCGTCTATGTCAAAATACATAGTGATTTCACTGCCACTCTCACCGCTATTTGGCAGTAGAAATAGGTGAGAGTGAGATTCCAATGTAGACAACCTTTGTTTTACAGCAATAAATATTTGTAAAAGAACAAATTAATCAAAGAACATGGCTTAGGTCCGTTCTCGAGTATCCTGGAAATAGGAGTTTTCTCTAGTAAAACTTTGATATTGTGAATGCATCACGTTTCCAACAACTTTTGGGATTTAAATTGAAACTGCTACAGGAAACAGAAACATTACATTATCGGCAATCCTGTCTATACCTGCCCCGTTTCAACAGGTTATTAAAGTATATATTCTGGTGAACAGGTGTGATCGGTCTAATCTACCTGGTGATGTACATCTGCATCATCATCTTCTTCTCCATCTGCATGTGCGGGCTGCTGGCTACTATGGACGACCGCGTGCCATACTTCACCCTCGCTGACTCCATCATCGGTAAGTATAGTAAATGTTCTGCAGTATGTAGATATTGCTAGCTGTGGTTACTGGTAGAGTAGATTACCTGTAGTAGAGTAGAGTACCTTTCTAGTACCAGGTATTTAGTAACATTCCCGATGAAAAACTACACTGGGCAAGCTCAGCACAACTTGGTAATATTTTCCCTTTCTTCAGAAGACATTTGTTCAGCAGTGTATGTTGTACGATTGTTCGAGTTCTTTCGCTCATACAAAGTGATGCTAATTCGTGTAGACTATAATCAAATGTGTTGCAAGAGTTTGAGAACTGAAAAGATAGAGCCTCTTCTCCTCCCGTCCCCCCTAGCGAGTTAGCACGTCGGCTCTCATGAGTTTACTAATCGAACTAGGCTGCAAACGCATACCTGATGTTGGATTTGGATGAGATGGCAAATGGTCCCAAACTTTGCTGAAAAAATTTTTACCTCTTCTAGGATTAGTATTATTTCCAGGTGTTCATGGATTTCGGAATTACGGAGACTATTCTTAAGATTTTGTTTTGAGCTTTTTGAAGATAAATAATGTTCGCTTGCTGGCTGATGACTTCAGTGGATTCCGAATGTCCAAATCGCTTTTATTATTATAGAGAAATAGACTCTCACTTTGTTGGGCAGAGATAAATCTATCGAGGAGCCAGAGATTTTAAAATCTTTAGCTAATCTCGTAATTGTAACTTTTATTTGCTGACACAACATCAATCTTAAGAACGGTTGCCGTAATGTAGCCGATACGTCGAACTAAAACTGCAAAAAATTAAAATAAACCGCACTTTTAAAGCCGTTAAAGAGCAGTTTTTATTACTGAACCAAAATTTATCTATTTTTGCTTAGTGTGCACAGTTTGATTTAATTTAAGAGATAGAATAATAAAATTTATATCGCAAATTATAGTCGCCATAGCTTTTTGATAATAAATATTAATATTGAATTAAGACAGGACGTCCATCCGGCTAGCTAGTTTACAATGAATTGTTACACAATTTGTTTTTTAAGTCAATAAGACTTTGTAATATGCCCATCAGGGGACAACCCAGGCATGGGCCACCGTCCGCTGGTTTTCGAGGAGGGCGCACTGATCTGGTACTACCGCAACAACCACACCCAGATCAAGAAGTATGTGGACAACATCAACGAATTCCTCGCTCGTGAGTGCATTGTGTTCACTTTACCCTACACTAGCAGTGCCCCTCGGTTTTACTCGCATACTTTCTATCCCCATGCTTATAATAAATAATGAAAGAAGCTAAACTTACTTGAGGACATAGTCTATCCGCTATTAAAATTCCTCTTTAATACGTCTGATGTATTATCATGTAAAGTTTCATCAAAGTCCATTCAGTAGTTTTAATATGAAAGAGTAACAAACGTACGTTTATATCTCCAACTATATAACATCCATCCATCTATATATCCAAATAATTATGCAACTATACATTTATTTATCAATATATTATAACAAACTTATGGGTTTAGAATATTAGTAGAACTTTACTAAATGTTACTGCACCCATCCCGCAAAACCCCCATGCCCTTCAAACCAGCCAAAACAAATTTGGACATTTTTCTAATTTCCTTTTGAGCGGAATCGTGATTGAGTGAAAGTAATAGTTTTGTTATAGTCGTGAGATACCGGCAGAGTAAAATAGTACCTCCCCTAGTACCAGGTGTCATAAAAGGCGACTAAGGTACCAGAACCGACAGTTGGCGGTATATCCATCCGATATAGTGTAGCTAATGGACACAGGGCAGGGATGGGCAGCAGTAACCTTATCGCGAAAGCTGCGATCTGCGACTGCCCAGCGCGGCAATTAAGGGCAAAATTTTCCCTCTTTTTTGGGGAGGCCCATGTCCAGCTGTGGACTTCCAATGGCTGATGTGTTAAATAGTTTTGTTATTATATCTAGATGTGTGGATTAAGTAATAATAAGTTCCAGATCAAATGATCGGGAGCTAATGTGCTTAATCAGCTTCCCCTAGAATCTTATTCTACCTATATCCCCTTAGAAATTATTATTTCATATTATTACAGTAAAAATGACTGCTCGATTATCGATAATGCAAAATGACTGTTATGATAAAACACAAAATATTTTCTAGATGTCTATTAAAAATTACAGCCTACGAGAACAAAACCCTGCTGATAAACAAGGGCGTCAACCAGCGGGACTGCGGGGCCGTAAAGCCTCCCAGAGAGGAGGTCTGCGGCTTTAACGTAAGCCAGTTTGGTCCCTGTAGCAAGGAGAACAACTTCGGCTTCGATGACGGGAAACCCTGCATCATCATCAAGTTGAACAGGGTAAGTAGTAGACTGCACATGCAGTGAATGGATTGTTTCTTTACATCACTAATAGCCACCTTCCCTGGCTAGGCACGGGTGCCATTAAAATCAAAAATTAACTTTGTTGGTTATCCCTAAGAGTTAGACATATACCACTGCGGACTTTTATGATGACCTTCTTATTGTGTACAATACTGTAGAATATTATTCTTATATTTCTCGTCGGGTTCAGCCAGCGCTTGTAATGCAATCGCAAAAAAAGAGTTTATTTACAACATAACAATGAAAAACCTCTAAAACTATCAGTGTTTCTCGCACTCTCTCTCAATGTATTATGCATGTATTAAACATATAAACTTTCCTCTGGAATCACTCTATCTAATAAAAAAACCGCATCAAAATCAGTTTAGTAGTTTTTATGATCTAAGCATATATAAGGATAGACAGACAGCGGAAAGCGACTTTGTTGTATACTATGTAGTGAAATCGACAAACAAGCATGCGGTCCGCAACATACAAAACATCACCGCAGACTATCATCATCATCACCATTACAGCCATTGAAAGTCCATTGCTGAATAAAGGCCTCCCCAAGAAAGGGGGCTTTTTGCCCATAATTGCCGCGCTGGGTAAGCGTGTTGGCAATCGTAGAGCGCAGATTACGCGACGGGGATGCTGCTGCCCATCCCTAAGCTTTTCTTCATCGTCTAAGAGTCGACTATATTCGATACACTTATCGCATTGCTTCATTCTTATCATCAAGTATTCCCCAATAGGAATAGTTGTATGCGGAATGTGTCTAGCGTGATCCTGCGGTTTTAGTCAAATCGCCGGAGCTTCTTGCGAATGAAACCCTAAGCTGCACTTGTCAGTACGTAGTCTTCATTCCAGAATCCTGTCCACCACGACTTCAACTTTAGTACCGTATTACGTAGTGATAATAAATTTAAAAGTTATCAATAGTCTGTTTGATTATGAATTCAAAAAGCCTCTAAAAGTCTGAACCTTGGTCCAGAAGATTGTCCTGAGTTACTATAACAATAGCATTACATTGCCAAAGGAATTTTTGTAAGTTTTCTTTTATTATGACGTCTTGAAACAAGCATACGATCAGTTTTATGATAAACATGATATGACGTGATACGCAGCCTATAGACACCTATGCCATCACAAAGATATTGGCGTGTCGTCAACCTTGTAAAATGAAGATACAATGTCACATTTACCTGACCGGAACACAGAGATATGATTAGGTACTGCTATTTGGCAGTAGAAATAGGTGCAAATAAGGTATCAACTCAATCTACCTTTGTAAGAGTCCTGAGCTACAATCATAGTTTGAAAAACAAATGCCATTATCGTTTATTTTTAAATGCAGGCCCTGAAAGCATGAGTAGCTGTCATAGCCTATTTTTGAAGGAGAGATTCTCTTATAGGTTTTACATTAAGGTAGTCAACAATAATTGTACCATTGAGTATTTTCATATACTAGAAAACTAGAATTGACATGTTTGCGGAAAGAAATGAAAAGAAATGTTTACGTTTAAGATGATGTTATTGAGAACATAGATGGAGTAATCTTAAATAGTTATTTATATAAAACATGTACTTTGGTAAGTTGAATTACAAAAGGAATTTATAATAAAGGAACGCTTAATGGAGCAGCAGAAGTACTTCTATTTATAATGTTTTATAATATTTAAACGTCGCAAAATTCGAGTTCTAACCACACTATTTTCAATACTTTTTGATCTGTACGCACCAATTTACTTAAAGGACAGATTCCAATTCCTATCTTCCTCTCACGAACGTAATCTCCGTTCTTCTAATACTCTCTCACTCTTAACTCCTCATCACTCTAGTTTTTTGACAAACTCTTTACGAGACTCTATAACGAGCTTCCGTTGAATATTAAACAATCCCCAAACAAATTTATCCTGAAACGATGTCTCCGTACTTTATTTACTGATGTTGCTTCTCTAACTTTATAACCCTATTTCTGATGTACGTTATTTTATGTATATATATATATATATATACATAAATATTATATTATATATCCTATATATTTATTGCGTTTATTTATACAAATATGTATGCCACGTTTATTTAATTTGTATATATATTGCCTGCACCACTATATATATATTTTTTCTGTTTTGTGTAATGGTTGACTGGGAGATAATGCCATCTGGCATTAAGTCCGCCATTTGTACATTTTGTGAATAAACAATATCTATAATAATTTTTAATAATTGAACAATATACCGCCAAATTACTAATACCCGCGCTTGAGTGTGAAAAAGGTAATGAGTGTATAAGAAGCAATGAAAGTTTTTCTGGATCGAAGCAAATATCAGTAATCTCTGCGAAGAAACACAACCATTACCGACTTCTGGCAATAAGTCAGTTTTATTCCTTACTGAGGAATACAAGGGAATGTTAATGAGGTCTTTTTTGCACTCAGCTGTACGCGTGGAAGCCTGATTTCTATGACAACCCAGACGACCTCCCAGCTACGATGCCGCCTGATATAAAGGAGCACATAAACTCCAGCACACCCCAGCAGGTATGTCAACGCTGAATATTGTAAATATGAAAGTGAGTATGTGTGTTTGTTTGTCACCGTCCATGGTTTAGCTGGTGATCCAATGTTGATAATATATAACATGGGTAACTTGAGCTTGAAGATGTGATACATATGCAACCATATTTAATATCACGAAATTATATAACACAAGAACCCGATTACTGTAATGACGGGCACGTTGGCGCAGATGGTGGTAATCCTATCGAAGAAATGAAGAAGAATTTTTGAAATCGGTCCAGTAATTTCAAAAGTTATTTGTAACAGACATACATCATATATTTTCCTCTTTATAATAACAGTATAGAAAAATAGTCAAAAGTCTAAACATTGGTCGTGTTAATCAAAAATATGAATATTTCTTATAAATCTTCAAAGATAATGGAACAACTTTAGAGTCCACAGTAACTTTTGTAATACATACCATTCTAGGCTAAAATATATATTTTTTTTGACATGTCTATTTATTAGATTACTCCCTGGTATTTTTATAAGTATATATAAAAGTAAATTACTGATTATTATTGTATTGTAGCTTTTAAATAATACGGGATATAACGATCAAAACAGAACAACATTAAAAATTCTTAAATTAAAATAAATTTGTAGTCTTGATTTCACTACCCTAGTACAATCCACTTATTCAATCGCGATTAATGAATTCAAATTAACATTATATAAAAGGTAATGATATGCTGTCTAGCGCCTTGACCGATTTAGAAGCAATATCCATTTTTCCAATACATCTGCATAAAGCTTTTTTAAAGGAGTTCTATATATTCATTGTGCTCCTTCAAACATGGCTTGATTACAATAACAGAATTACCAGATGTCAAAGTTGTAGCGATGCGCGAGTTTTTAAATATTCATTATATTATATAACAATAATAAATTCCCACAACATCTCATACATTAACCTGACTTCGTGGTGAGTCGCTTATAGCACTTGTGTTACGGACCCCTGACAACAGAGGAATCACAAAAATACTACTTAAATACATATATTTAACACCTGTGTGGCAATCGAACCCACGACCTTTGGTGCATAAGATAGGACCACTACTATCTGCGCCATCGGGCCCGTAAAAATGTATATGGCATTACATTATGCTGTACATTTAAAACGCCACGCCAGCGGGGTAGGCAGAGACTATGGATCTCCACTTGCAACGATCTTGAAATTAGTCTCTCGCCTTACTTTTTCGGAGAAATGTACCGCCATTTCATGGTTCCGGTACCTTAATCGCCTTTTAAGACACCCGATACAGTGAGAAGTATCAATGGATGCGATATTATGTGAATGTATTATTACCTTTAATTTTAAAATGTGCAGACTTGGTAATATTTACCATCCCATCCTCTTCATTGTGTTCTAGCGTCGCAAAGTGTGGCTGTCATGCAAAGGAGAGCGTCTAGCGGACGTGGAGGCTCTTGGTCCGGTGAAGTACTGGCCCGACCCTGGCCTCTCGGAGGTCTACTTCCCTTACGACAACACACCAGGGTACCTCAGTCCGCTTGTCGCCGTGCAGCTGTTGGAGCCCAAACGTAAGTCAGATGTCATCATACAATAGGAAAGAGAAGACTTCTTCTTTTCTGACTTTCTTTCATGGGATGGTTATCGTGGATGAGATACGCTTGCGACAGCGTATTAAATCCATATGATTGACTCGAGGTAGACCTCATCTGAAGGTCATCTACAATTTCTCACCTATTTTTATTGCCAAATAGCAGTGTTCGCATTGCTGTGTTCCGGTTTGAAGGGTGAGGGAGGCAGTGAATATAATGAATATAAATGACATTGTATCTTTAGTTCACAAGGTTGGCGACAAGGTTGGCCCTAGTGATATCATTGTGATGACGCGAGCGTCTATAGGCTACGATCACGTTTATTATCATGCGGACTGTGAACTCATGGACTCCATTTTGAAATTTTTCTGCATGATTTAATGTCTACGTATAACCCATTCTGTTCCAGTGCACCAAATAATTAACATCCGGTGTCGCGCGTGGGCGCGCAACATCGTGTACACGGAGAGTCTGAAGGAGCGGCTCGGTTCAACCCACCTGGAGATCATGATCGACTGAAGCCTCTGCCACACACCTCTCATCATTTACATCCAAACCTTTATTTTATCAGGATTACTTAACCTTACAAACTCTTGCGCTGCTCAGTATATAACGACGATAGGTACACTTTTTCGAATCATATATATATGTGGAAATGAGTCTTCACAAATTTAACATGGTAGTAATTGGATTTACTTAAGTAATTAATTACTATTTTGAATTAAATTTATACACAGTATATGAGACACGCTATTGTTGATTGTTAAATGACTGACAACAAACTAAAATTGTATAATTTTAATTGATACATTGATCTGATTACGATTAATTGCTTAAAACACTTGTCACGAACACCAGATAATCACAAATATAATAAATATATTTAACACCCAGTCACGGAACAAACAGAAATATTTGTTCTGGGTGGGGATTGAATTATACCTTGGCGCAAGAGACAGGATCACTTCCATTTGCGTCAGTCATAAAACAGACCCGTCATACAATACTAAAACACTATAACATTTTTACTAAAACAATCTAATTGTACTTCGTCCTATTATGTTATGTGAATGAAATAGGTTCTGACGTTCTCTTGAATATAAAAATTCATAGAATTAATATTAGATTTGTTAGTGCTGTCACCAATACACTATTTTTAGAATCGTTTATTTACTTTTTGGGTTATATTAAGTTGTTATTCAGATAGCATTGTCACAATGCGACATAACGCAAATTTCAATTTTTTTATAATTGATCTGACTACAATAAACTTTGTGAGCGGCTTTTGTAAACTTAAGAGCGGTCTAGTCAAATGAGCTTAAATATGTCCTTTATTCAAATGAGTTCTAAGTTGTAATTATTTATTGAAATATAAGTTAAGTAAGTCAAGTGTATATCCCTGAAAAAATATTTACTAATATACTTATATAAAAAGTCATAAATAAATTATGGTGGGATTGCTAATTTGTTTCAGTGAGCCGAATTGCATAAATTATTAAACCTCGAACCGAGTCTCCACTGAACAAAAACTGCCAAGTGTTGTGCTATCAACAAGTGTTGGTGACAATGTTTCTGTAATTTCCTTGTGTTGATAACAAATTTTGTAAACAAATATTGGGAACCGTGTTTCCGTTTTTGACGGTAAATATCACAAAAATACGCAATTAATTTGAAACAAAACGACTGACGACGACTGATGACGTTGACGGACGAATTAATCGAGTTGTTAATTGGTATAGTCGCATACAACCCATACTATGGAATATTAATGAAAGTTATAAGAATATTAAAGGCATGCACATAAAGACCAAATCATCCCTTCTTGAAGCATTTGTGAATTCAATCCATCCGTGTACTTTTCTTTCCTTCAGGATGGTCTCCAATACTTATTCTTCTGTTTTCTTTCATAATTTCATAGTCCAAAGATGTTTGGCCGGGGAGACAGGTTGTTCTCAACTTGAAATGTTTGTTAAATTGTTTGCGACTGAAAATGTAGACACAATGAATACAAAAGCTGGCTAAAATTTTCTGAAGATTTGCATACGGTTGGAAACATTGAATTACCCAACAATTTCGGTGGAGAAGCACCTTTTGTGCTCTTTGGTCGCCCTACCAATAGATAGCAGGTGTTTTGTAAAAAAAAATATAGAGGGCAGCATTGTCAACAGAATTTTCTTTGTCGGTGCTTTGTACATTTGACATGATGAGTAGGTAAATAAAATTAGTTTCAAAGTGCATTTTTGAGATCGATTAGTAAAACTCGAAAAGATTTTCCCTATACAGGGCGTACCTTGCTAATGAAATTCGAATTTCTCTAAAGACCTCCAATGACTCTTCAATCGAACAAAATGTTTGTCATGAAGCGCGTGTAGTCACAAGAATGTAAGTTGTAACATATTTGTTTTTTATTACTGACTTGAGTCCGTTAATTAATTTCATGAATAACAAAACCATTGTACGGCAGTGTACTTAAAGATAAATAAATAGGATTCCTCACAAGACAAATGCTGTTTTATTAAATTTTAATAAAAGAAAAAAAGGCTAAGACAATTTATTTAAACGCTTGACAATTTGTGATATATATGTGTACAGGTGCATGAGGCAGAGTACAATATACCACTGAACTTCATCATACCAGCCATTTGAAGTTCACTGCTGGACATAAGCCTCTCCAAGAAAAGAGGTATTTTGCATAATAGTCGCGCTGGGCAAGCGTGTTGGCAAGAGCGCAGCTTTCACGACGGGGATGTTGCTGCTCATCCCTACCCTGTACATTTGAGCTGCAATGTTTAGGAAGGATATACCGCCATTTGTCAGTTCTAGTACCTTAGTCGCCACTTACGACACCTGGTGCAGTGGGAGATATTATTCAATTCTGCCGGTACCTATTTAAAAAAATCATTCATAAATAGAACTAGCCCTTTGTTACTGGCAGAATAGAATATAGTATATACCCGTGAACCAGGTGTCGTAAGAGAAGACTAAGGTACCAGAACCCACAGATTGCGGTATATCCATCCGAAACAGTACTGCTCAAATGCACAGGGCAGGCATGGGCAGCGTCATTTATTATGTGCCTCTATTTTTACTCCAATGTTTGTATCGTCTATACTAGACACATTAAGTAAATAATAGTAAAAATTATGATCCATTCATCTTGGATGGGACAAGTTTCACAGAATCAATTTTTTATATATTACATAATATTGAACTTAACATTTTATTAATTTGTAGCCTCGTTTAACAGGGGAAGAGTAAAATATGCCAAACTCACAAAACTAATTTACTTCAAATAAATTACAATTAGTCTCACTCTATAAAATGGACACAACATCATTCCAATTAAATTACCGCTACATCACGCATGCATTAGTATTCTCAGTAATCATTTTTCATTAGTGTGAATGTGAAATGTGAATGGAAAAGTATACTTTATTTTAGACAATATTGTTTCTGTAGAGATAAGCATCTTACAAAATTAAAAACAAAACAATAGATTTTTTTTATATATTTAGATTTTGCAACTCTAAAATCAAACAGATATAAACAACAAGAACTAACTGAACAATATACAAGTCATCTCACACTATATCTATACTGCAACATAAATACTGGCCAGTACTATGTAGTTCGCGCTATAGGAGTATATTAGTTAACCTTCTTCGTCACAACTATAACTCCTGCCTTTCCAGTATCAATAATGGAATATCAAACCCTTCTTATATCAGGTGGTCTCTTGGTTTTTATATCAGTTTCCATTTAATATTCGTATCTTCAGTATCTTTAAAAATGGAATTAAGTTTTTAAAATGTCAGCAACTTGCTTGTGATGTGTGTTGCAGACCTTTTTAACGCCATCTAATAGATAGGCCAAAATGTTTAACCTAACGCAGAAAATATTCAAGATATGATTAACAGTCAAAACTAGTAAATACCAATTAAAAGCAGAAGTAAAATTTTAGAAGCGACAGGTATAAAATCGGGAATTGCTTCTATAGCTGTTAATTGTCTATGAAGATTTTTTATTGTTAAGTGGTTTTAAAGTTACCACATCATTTGCCAATGAGAATGCCATCTTTTGTCATTATTTACCGAAAGTTTACTAAAAAGTTTGTATAAACGATGTTTTAAAGCTGTTAAAAAGTAGTTTTATTATTAATTGTGATTGCGTAAATGTTAGAAAATATTATATAATGCAGTACAGTCTGCAAAACGCCAACAAGAAGTTTATTTTACTCATCTCATTTCCTAGATTACTTCATAAAAGATGAAGTAGCCGTGAGGTACCGGCAGAGTAGAGTCGAATAGAACCCTCTGTCCCAAGTGTTATAAGAGGCAAACAAGGTATCAGAACCGACAAATGGCGGTATATCCTTCCAAAACAGTTGCTCAAAAAAGTAGATGGGCAACAAGCTTGCTAATCGCGGCAAATAAAGGTAAAATTACCCTTTTCTTAGGCCAATGTCCAGCAGTGGACTTCCAATTAACTGTAATGAAGAAGAAGATGATGATAAAAAGATAAAGGATATAATGAGGATTCGAAGGCAGAGCGCTTTCTAGATTCTCGTGTGAGATACTCATGTATGCGGCGACAAGGACAGCATACGGTTATTGTTCTCTTCATTCATGATTTGCATAGATTGGTATACTGTAAAGGTTCCTACAGCGCGTACTGTGTAGAGTATATTTAGTAAGAAGCTGCAGTCTACTCGATCATGATTTCGATGTGGACCGAGCCCATCCCCTCGTGCCGGTCGTATTTGATGTTGTGGGCCCACGCGCGACATTCAATGTTGATCAGCATGCCAGCTGCAAAGTAAAACATAGCATGAAAATAGCATAGAAACGTCATGGTCATATCAGCCATTAGAAGTCTACAGCTGGACCTGGCCTCCTCAAGAAAGACATACATAAAGAGTACCTACGTCTCAATAGACCTATATAAGTTTGGAATAAAATTCCAAACAAACAATACTCCTTGCTTTATGCGCAGGTTTTGACAAATTTGCAGCTTTTTAGTCTAAGGCTGTTCAAACTTATTCCGCGGTATCAGTTTACCTAGTGTTGTGATATATGTTATGATTCGTACAACCACTAATATACATGTTAGTCATTACTTTACCAAAAAAAACCGCAAATACATTGCGCTCGGTGGACCTCCAAAGACTGATATAATGATGAATTATGGTTAATGATACATTTGAAATGAGCAATTATAATCTGGTTGCTTACTCTTCGGCCTTTGCAAATGTACGGCAACAAGTGGACTAAGGTAGCCTTCCTGGTTGGTGTATGGGAAGTAGTATCCTGGGAACCCCCTGTAGGGCAGGTACTGGATCGGTCCGATGTTCTCGCGGTCAGCAGGGTTCTCGCCTTGGCACGACACCCATACCATATTGAGCTAAAAAATTGAAACCTCATAAAATGGGATTCGAAGAGTTTTGACCGGGGTACAATCTTATCATGATCTATGCGTGTTTTATCATCAGGCAAGTATCTTTCTTTAGCTTTAAACTATGATTAAAACTCATGCTAGATATTATATAAGGTATACCTCATACAAAAGGTAGTTTACATTAGTTCCTCACTCTCACCAATTTCTTCCACCAAAAGCAAGATGATAAAAGAAAGTGTATCAATAGATTACAATACGACACTACGAATATTAAATTGGAAAGCTTGTATCTATAATATTAATCAATATCACATTTCCTAAAGTATGATGATGTAATTATTTTTGTATTAATTACTTTAAATATATAAAATTAATAATTTTAAATATTTTAAATATTGTAATATTAATAAACTCACATAATTTTTATCATATGCAGTCATATTCCTTATATGTTCTTTTAAATCGTGAGGCATGTCTTGCGGCAGTGCGTCGGAACTATTGTAGAAGTCAGGCTTCCACCCAAATATTTTGTTGAGCTTCAGGAACACGCAGGGTGTAGACTTGTGGTAGGCGAAGTGGTTCTCCTCGATGCATGGACTCCAATTGCTGATGTCGACGTCGCAGACCTTGCCGGCGGGGGGAGGGAGCTTGAAGTCGCAGTTGTGGATGTTCTGTCCTGCTCCCGCCTTCTTGCCGTCTCGCTTGTATGCTAGGAATAGAAAGGAAATTAAATTTAACGTCACTGCAGCAATGGAAACTCTTAATAGTATAACCAACTTG
>JACJUM010003174.1:18626481-18654024 GCA_020976665.1 Heortia vitessoides | reverse complement strand
ATCTCGCTTGTTTTCTCACTTATTAGTAGCGTAAATAGTTCGAAGAATCAAGAGTAACGATATGTGCTCTCATTGTTATATGACACTTTGGAGGTGAGGCACTAAGTGATGGTCAGTGCATAAAGTTGAAGGTGCAGTACGCTTGTTCGCTAACCTGCTGTAGTATAAAGGAAAAAGTCCAAAGAATCAAGAGCTAGTGTTGGGTGTCAGACCCAAGGCGGCCCAAGGCCCGATGAGTCCGGTTATATCCCGCGGCGGATGTCGTCAAATGACCTCATTGGACCAATTCAGTGGCCGTCGCCGTTTCCGCTCGTCGCTCCTGATTTAACTACCGTCTAGCGTTTACTTTAACTGGCCAAGGTTTTAAAGATATATGGCTGGCGTGTGAGTGGTGAGCTGCTTTGTCTCTATCGTAGAAAAAGCAAAGTGGATTTTTACTAGTCGCGTTTTCAATAAAAGTTTTTAAATGATACTTTTAAATGAAGATTGGGCGAACCGCTAGTATGTTTAAAAAAAGTCAAATAGGCAGCAGCATCTCGAAATCGAAAGCTGCACTCTGCGATTGCCAACAGGCTTGCCCAGCACGGCAGTTATGGGCTAGATTCCCCCGTTTTTTAGGAAGCAGTGGACTTCCAATGATTTATATTTATTATTATTATCTAAATGTGTCATCAAATGTACTTAAAGGGTTCGATACCCACGACTCTCGGCGCATAAGATAGGATCGCAACCACCTGCGCCATCGGGCCTGTATCCAAATTATTTGTATATTTCTAAAATGTAACAATACTATAGAAACGAAACATATACATATAACGCCTTCATAACATCATTAACAATTTTTTATGCACCCGCTACTAGAGACTGGCTCTCTTTAAGGATGGAATAGGGCCAAAGATCGAGATCGACCACATTCCGATACCGAGGGGATTTAGGAACTGCAAATAGGAGCTTATACTGATGACCAAAGTTCCGCGGGTAGATCGTTAAAGTTAAGTAACTTTCGCAACGGTTGAGTAAAGATGGGTGGGTGACCCATAAATATTATTTTGAGGACCCTAGAGCTTTGGAAGGAAGTTCTACATTAATATCACATCACATGTAACCCGAAAGTTTTTTGTACTATGCAGATTGAACTCGAATTGATATAGGGAATTTAAATAAGAACAAAATTCCGAGTAATACACCTGTTATAAAGTTAAATATTTTTCTATCAATCATCAAATGATTGACAGTTTTGACAGACGTCAATCATTTCAATTTAACAGGACCGCTAAGTTTTCGTTAATTTATTTAATATTCCACGCAACTTCTTTATATTTTTACATCATAAGAGACTTATCTTTAGAAAAAGAAACTAAAAAATGAGAAATTAAAAAAATATATATACACATATCTATCCCACGGGAACATGTTTTCTAGATAAAACTTAATGTGTTACTCGAATCTATCAATAACTTAAGTGCCAAATTTTATCCAGATCTGTATAGCCATTACGGCGTGAAAGAGTAAAAAATATCTATACATGCATCCATAAAAACTTTTGTGCTTATTTTTAGGATTTTTTTGGTGTTTTTTTTATTGAATACTTTAGCTTTATGTCATGGCTGTAAATTGACTGTTGCTTACTGTAATGGGCCAAGGCTTGGGGAAAGTAGAATAGTACCTCTCTCTGTACCAGGTGTCGTAAGAAGCGACTAAGGTACCGGGGCCAATAGATAGCGGTATTTACACATGAAATAGCGTCATTCAAATGCCACAGGACAGGATGGGCAGCAGCAATTCCATCGCAGCTACGCTCTGCGATTGCCACTACGGCGCCGCATAAATTCCCCCTTTTTTGAAGTTTCAATGTCCACCAGTGGATGTCCAACGGCTGGCATGATGATAACTGAATGTTTGGTGATTTTGAGAATTTTTTGGTGCAAAATAATTGTGAGTTATTAGATGGACAAAAAGTTTAGTTACCAGAAACATCTGGTCACTAACCGTTTGAGAATTAAAAATAATAATAGGTACCCGAAGATAAAGCCCTAAATATCTATAACTGTTCTACCTAACTATTTTTACTGACTATTTTCCATCTAAAGGAAAAAATAACTCTATGCGATAGTGCCGCTCATAAGGTAGACCCTGCTCTGTCATCCGTGAGGTTCCGGTAGAGTAGAATAGTACCCCTGTATCAGGCGTCGTAAGAGGCGCTGAGATTCTAAAACTGACAGGTGGCGGTATCCGATACGCTGTGGCTTAAATGCACAGGGCAGGGATGGGTAGCAGAATCCCCGGCGCGAAAGCTGTGATCTGCGATTGCCAAAACCCTTGCCGAACGCAGCAATTAAGGGCCAAATTACCCCTTTCTTGAAGAGGCTTATGTTCAGGTGTACTTACAATAGTTGATATGATGATGGTGATGATTCTCTTAATTTTAAATTTGTATATTATTTATTTGACTGCTGTTCAATAAAGTATATTATCTATATACAGAATACACAAGTAAGTGACAGTTACATACCCCAAAAGGTAATACTTTAAATCTCGTCACAAATCCCTTGTTTTATTTATTTTTTTATTTATTTAACTTTATTGCACAAAATGTTACAAAATGTACAAATGGCGGACTTAATGCCAGATGGCATTATCTCCCAGTCAACCATTACACAAAACTGAAATATATATATATATATATATATATATATAGTGGTGCAGGCAATATATATACAAAATAAATAAACGTGGCATACATATTTGTATAAATAAACGCAATAAATGCATATGATATAAATATACTCGTATATATATATATATATATATAAAAGTGTATACATAATGTGTAACGTACATCAGAATACATATATATACATATATATGTATTCTAATGTACGTTATTTTATGTATGTATGTACATACATAAAATAACGTACATCAGAAATAGTTATTAAGAACTTGCTGATTATTGCACGATAACGGAACTGAATCCCTAAAATAAATTATTATTAAATAAATACTACATCTACTTCCACAGATTTGTACAAAGGCAATCAAGGCTGTCGAGGCAGACACAAATAAATAACACAGTGATTTAGCCATTGACTAATGTACATCTTCGAGTTTGTGTTGAATTTAGACAGCTTCAACTGGTCGTATTTGAAATCTCATTAAGGCCTAAAAGCATTGTAAGTCGTACAGCTTCTTGATCATTCATCATCAAGTTTAAGGTGCATGAAAGCAGATGTAGAAACTTAGTGATTTAAAATAAAGGATAAGACGAACTATATTTTTAGATTTCCTAAAGTTTATATTCAGTACTTCAAAGAATATTCTCATTCACAACATTTTACATGACCTGACTCCTAGATAAATCGCTTCAAGTACTTAGTTACGGAACAGAAGAATGTGATTCTTTATTACAACATCTACATCTATTACAACCTTAAATAGATATAATTAACACCCAGATATTAAAAAAACACAAATATCATAATATAATCATTTGTTTTGACAGGCCCGAAACCGCAGTCATGGCCACGAGCCACGGATGGTTAGGATCTTATCTTATGCACCAAAGGTCGTAGATTCGATCCCCATCCAGAAGAAATATTTATATAATGATATCTGTTATGGTTCTGTGTCTCTGTGTTCTGTTAAATATATGTATTTAAGTATTATGTGATTCCTCTGTTGTCTGATGTCCGTAACATAATTACTTTGAGCGATTTATTTCGAAGTCTGGTCAATGTTTAAGATGTTGTGTGAAAAGACCCGAGTGGGGATCGGACCCACGACCTTTGGCGCATAAGATATGAACTACTATCTGCGCCACCACCATTGGTCTAATAGTGATATAATCTACTCACACCAGCTGGAGGCAGTCCTGCCACAGAACTGCTTCGTCTTAGGGTTCCACAGGAACCGCTTCATCTTCTGGCTGGCTGTGAGGGGTTCCTCCTTCTCCTTGTAGTACAGGTTGAACCGCTCCAAGCTCGTCAGGTCTGAGGGCCGCTTTTTCACCGTCATCTTGAGGTTTTCCTTTCACTGCCTAGTGAGGAAAGTTAACTATCATGTATTTCAAATATAACTTGTTCAGAATGACAGCTGTCAAAACAGTTTTAAAAAATATTGATGAGTTTTGTTTAAACTTTAGGATGATTTTATATTTGTCTGTCGAGTTTGCTGTACTGGAAAAATATTATATATATATATATATATATAAAACAAACATTACTACAGACGTTGTTCTATCGTAATGTCTGTTATTTCTATGTAATTCATGAAAAAAATATTATGACTATATTGACTATTACTGCGAGGTACCGGCGGAGTAGAATAGTACCTCCCACTGCACAAGGTGTCGTAAGATGCGACTGAGGTATTAGAATCGTCAGATGGCAGTATATCCATCCGAAACAGTGCAGCTCAAATGCACAGGGCGGGGATAGGCAGCAGAATCCTCGTCGCGAAAGCTGCGCTCTGCGATTGCCAAGACGCTTGCGTAGCGCGGCAATTATGGGCAAAAACCACCTTTCTTGGAGAAGCCTGTCCAGAAGTGGACTTTCAATAGCCAGCTGGTATGATGTACAAAATATGAAAAACTTTTCTAACAATAAATTTAGATCAATCCTATTTGAGAGAAGTTGGATAAAACTATACACAGCAAGCAAACATTTATTAAAATCAGTTAAGTTGTTTTGAGTTTTATCCCTACCAACACTATGACACGAAAATGTATCTATTAAAAGAGATAAATGTTTTATATACGAAACATTCGTAGTGACAAAAATATTGATAACAAATACCATTATACCAATTCAAATAACTCGTGCGACGATCCTACATTGACATCTGTCTTTCTAATCAAGCGAAACATAATGGCTAGCAGTATTAAGAGTGGAGTAGGTATGCATACACGCAAAACTCTTGCTGCAGAACACATAAGTGTGTGTGTGTATGTAACATTTTGAAGAGAATACATGCTGAGCTCAGTTTGACTCATCTCGAGAGACAGTTTATATCTTAGCTTGTAGTTGCAATAGTTTTTTTTGTAAACTATTTGTATACTCGTATTAAATGAAAATGAAATTATACGGCAGAACAATGTTTACCAGGTTAGATACTTTATTTATAAATTTTAAACTTAAATCAAAGACAATTGAAAACTACTATTTTAAAGGCCTAAAACGCAGTTAATTTACCTTTTTTAATTTTTTGTTCAATGTTATTCTTTTTTATTAATTTATCAAAAATGAGGAAGTATATAGTGAACTGTAGTTACCTGCGAGGGAGCGGGTGCGTCGTGAGCTGCGCGTGAGAGAGTAGCGCACGGCGACTGCGCCCGCGCACCGCCCACCGCGTCACAGGATAATGGGACCGGACGATGCAGTACAGCGCCAAGATTATTAGACAATCTACTTTAATTATTATACCAGCAGTGCCCCGCGCGTTCACCCGCGTATTTCCCGTTTTCTTTATAATCTATACTAATATTATAAAACTGATAAGTTCGTTTGCTTAAACGCGCTAATTTTGGGAACTACTAGTAAAAATATAGAGTTACTTAAGCTAAGTTACTCCTTATAACATTATCTATCTGCCAGTGAAAGTTGTTATGTTAAAGTTCAGCCATTTCAGAGATTAGCCAGAATAAACAGTCAAATAGATGAAAATTTCAAATGTTTCGTAAGTACTGTATTTACTCTCATGTTCATTTAGTAAACGCTAAATATGTATACGCTCGTCCAGCGCGCCAATTATGGGCAAATCCCCCTTTTTGGGGAGGCTTATGTCCAGCAGTGGCCTTACAATGGCTGGTATGATGATGATTATGTAGAAATCTAAGCAGATTCTTAAAATATATAAAAATAGATTATTACCATTATACTCAAATTAATGGTAAATACTGAATGCAGCCATACCGGTGTACTGGTACTCAGAATGATAAGTACCTAAGACTGATAGGTGCCTAGATACCGACAGATGACGGTATATTTAACCGAAACAGTGTCTCAGCTCAAAAGAATTATAGTAGGAATCGTTTTTTGTCGTGAAGCTACGCTAAACGATATAGCATGCAAGATAATGTGCAAACGGTAAAACATAAAATTTTACAAAGTTTTTATGTAAAACAAATACTAGAACTACAAAAAGTTATCAAAATAAACATTACACACATAACGGGTTTTTCAATAAGCTGGTTGCGACACTTTTAGAGGTATGATATGTACTAGAGGGCGCAATTGAGATAAACATAGAAAAATTCCAACGAAAGCCATGTTACTCAATATGTATTGTGGTCGAATTTCGACCGATAGTATGTTTAATAAAGTTTTTTTCGTCGACTTGCTAAAAAAAGTACAATTTCAAACAAACGAATAAAATTCCGACAAATACAACTCACAAGTGGTATATTGCTTTAGTTTCAGTCAAATATGCAATTTTAAACGTAGCATCATTAAATGAAGCTTGCTAGGGGCTTTTCAAACTCATTCGATTACTAGTAGTCGAGTCAGGTATGTAACCTGACTGGATGTTTCCTCAAACTCTCATCGGTCAAAAACAAGCGTTTGGTAGAAATGTAAGTAAGAATTGTTTATGCTAACAACTATGATTTAAAAAGTGTGTTTGATATGGCTTGGTTTCTTTTGTATCAATACTAGCTGTACCCGCGACTTCGTCCGCATGAAATAGTTTTTTTGGGTACCATACCTCTTTGCCTTAACTTATATAAACTTTGAATGTCATGTTTATTTGTATTGAATCAATGGCCTAAAAAAAGTTTCAAGTTTGTAGCTCTAAAAATAGCGATACTTTCATACAACTTTTCACCCCCCCTTTCAAACTCTTACAACCCTTGTTTCGAATAATAAAATAGCTTCTGTCCTTTCTCAGGGTCTAGAGATTGTCTGTGCCAAATTTCATCAAAATCGGTTGAGAAGTTTAAGCGGGAAAGCGTAACAGACAGACAGAGTTACTTTCGCATTTATAATATCAGTAGGGATTTGCTATTGTATTATTAATTTTTAAATAACTTTTTTTATTTATCAGCAGGCTTTCATTTTTGTTATTCTTTATTTTAATTTAGGTTTATAATAATTCTGAATATGATTAATAATAAATTTTCACAACATCCGATAGATTGGCCTAACTCTGAGATTCGCTTTAACAGACATCAGAGGAACAGAGGTATCACAAATATAATACTTAAATACATATATTTAAACAAACAGACACAATATTATGTTATCTTACAATATTTGTCCTGGATTGGGATTAAACAGTCGCGGGTTCGATCCTAATTTGGCTCATGAGGTTGGAACACTACCATCTGCGCCATCGAGGCCGTCGAAACATTGACAGTTGGACACATTTTGGATAATTTTAAGTATTCTTTTAGAAATTATAAGGAGGAAAAAAGGTATGACAAATGCTATCAAAATCTAAACTCAATAAAAGGAGTAATCGTTAGCGATACGAGCTTTTCAAATTCAAATTCATTTATTGTTTGTCACGTTACATAAAAATGGTGGACAAAATACAATGTAAAATAAGAGTTTCATGTAACACCGTACAAGGGCATTGTAATATGTAGGAAGTATCTACCAGTTAGCTTCACTAAGAATATAAGATTTATATAATCTAGTAGACAATAAAATTTATTACAATAAATTAACATCTTATCTACAATACAATTTATTACAATATTTGGATTTTAATAGATATTTACATAAAAACATAGCATTACTACATTAGTTATTTATTAATAATTTTTATAAAGCTTTACCGTTTAGTCTTTATTTTTTTTATTATAAGACCAAATCGAAAAACAAGCACACAGTCCCTGGTGGTAAGCACCGCTGTTTATAGACGCTCATAATACCACAAGTAAATCACAGGTTGCCAACCTTGTCACTTGAAGATATTTTGTCACATTACTCAGTAACTTCACTATTTGCCTCTACAAGATATATTCATTGCCTCTTACATCCTTCAAACTTGAACAAAGCTATGCGAACACTGCTATTTGGCGGTACAAATAGGTGAAAGTGAGGTACCACTGCCGACGACCTTTTATGACATCTACCTCATCGGAAAATTCAATATTATTGTGAAATGTTTTATTGTGTATAAAATTCTCTATTTTATACAATGTGTTTTTTTAGAAATTAATTTAATATTATTATTATAATGACAAATTTTTTACAAAATTTGGGTAGAGATAAATTATGGTAAGAAACGTATGGATTCCGCAACTTTATTTTTATAAGGACCATATTTACCTCGCGTCTAACTGATAAAGCATCATTATGATCACTATCATCATCATTACAACCCTCAAAAGTCCACTACTGGACATAGGGTTCCCCTAATATAGAGGGAATTTTGCCCCCAATTGCCGCGCTGGGCGAGCGTATTGGCAATTGCAGAGCGCAGCTTTCGCGACAGGAATTCTACTGCTCATCCCCATCCTATGCATTTGAGCTACAATTTCTCAGATGGATATACCGCCATCTGTCTGGTAGCTCAGTCGCCTCTTACGACACCTGGTACAGGGGGAGGTACTATTCTACTCTGCCGGTACCTCACAGCGCATAATCACCATAGCAGCAGAAAAACATTCACTGGTGAACATAAGCTTCCCCATAAAAAGCCCATAATTACCGCGCTGGATGAAAAATGTCGTAAATTCTAACAAGGTTCAGGTAACATCTAGTCTAACTACTGATTTAAGACTATTGATCAGATTTAAGATAAATAATGAAGCCGTAAAGCATAAACCTGTCCATTATATCGCCCCCTCACGCACCGGCATATACACTCGCTGGATGTCACCTCGCAATGATTAACGACTTGCTCTAGGACACCGTGTTACTTTGCCAATAAAGAATATTAGCCATAACTCTGATGGATACTGGAAAGGTGTCAGCCTTATATAGGATAAAACAAACAATACGAAACAGAACCCTCGGAATATCTCCTAGCGCGCTGCCAACCTTGTGACTTAAAGATGATATATCACACGACCCCATTTCAATGCCTCTTTACCCTTTAAACCCACAGCAATGCGAACACTGCTATGTGGCGGTAGAAATAGGTGAGAGTAAGGTTCCACTCTCATCTATTGTCGTGAGGTATCGGCAGAGAAAAATACCTCCTTCAACACCAGGTGTCGTAGGAGGTGACAAACGTACCAGAACCGACAGATGACAATATATCCATTCGAAAATGTGTAGCTCAAATGCACAGGGTGGGAATATGCAGCAGCATCCTGGTCGCAAAAGCTGCGCTCTGCGATTACCAACACGCTTGCCCAGCGTTGCAAAATACCCCTTTTTTGGGGAGACCTCTGCCCAGCAGAATGATGATGATGAGGTACCAATGCAGACGACCTTTGTATGAGGTCAGGACACGGTGTTGCCTAGGCAATAAAAGATATCAGAGATAGTATACACTTGTAATTAACGAGGTTACTAGTTCACATAAATCAAGCCATTCTTAATAGCCTAGATCTAGATTGAGTGCCACATGTAATCTACAGGGATTGGATCAATTGTAATAATTAAAAAATAGACATATGACTGAACTTTGTTAAGGTGTATCATTTATTGGAGGTCAACAGGCCTGCCTGATAACTGGGGAACTTGCCCATAATTGCCGCACTGGGCAAGCGTGTTGGCAATTGCAGAGCGAAGCTTTCGTAAAGGGGACGCTGCTGCCCATCCCCGCCCTGTACATAAGACACCTGGTACAGAGGGAGGTTCTATTCTACTATACCGGTACCTCACGGCTGACTGCCAGCTACCTAATGCTAATAATTATTTTTAATTATAACATTTTCGAATATTGTAGCGTGACGAGTTGAAATAAGATAGACATGCCCTTGACTGAAATGCCCTTCTCATCTGATAGTAACACATAGCGAAGTCTAAAAGATAGACATTAAATAATAAAAAAAATATGAGTACTATTTTTTTGCTAAGAAATAGCCATTGTAGCTGCAACTATAATTTTAAAATCAGTTTACACAATATCCTTTCTTTAGGTAAAGGAAAGGATTCACCGGGTTCCAAGTCTGGATTATACATTGGATGATTCGTTTCTTGGAATCATCTTTAAAATAATTGACATGGGAGCAGGCATATTCCCTATTATGCTAGCGTATTGTACAATAAAGGAATAATGAATCAAGCCTAATTTTTAATCTTATATATTCTCCTGAGGAATCTCAAGGGATCTTGTACATTTAAAAATGAATTCCTTTTTCATTTAGTCCCGGCATCATTTATAAATAAATAAATTCAGACGTCATTTCAATGACCAGACCCCGATATAAGTAGATTAAAGCAATTGTGTTAAGGATATCAGGCTGCAGTGGAATTACAAATAAAATAATTGACGGCCACGATGTGCTCGTAGTGATCCTTGTGCGTCAAAGGTCGTGGACTTGATTCCCACTCAGCGCAAATATTTATGTGATGTGTTTGTTCTGTGTCTAGGTGTTCAATATCTTCTAATTTATAGTATATAAGTAATATATTTGTGTTTCGTCTGTTGTCTGGCGTTCGCAAAGCAGGCGCTTAAAGCAATTTTCCACGGAGTCAGGACAATTTTGTGGGAATTTATTAATTTAATACTTAAATACATATAAATATTACCCAATTAAAGAACTAGGACAAGTTTGCATTGTAAATATTTCTTCAGTCTTGGGTGGGGATCAAACCCACGACCTTTGGCGAACAAGATAGGACCACTACCATTTGCACCATCAGGGCCGTCGATGGCGCAGGTGATGGCGGTGATGGCGCAGATCATTTGTAAACTGCTGGTCCGATTACTTCTCATTTTAAAGAAGTTTCTTATAAATAAAAATCATTTAGAAAATCACACGAAATATTCCAAATTTTTTTTTTATTGCTAAGTCAGCAAACAAGCATACGGTCCACGGCATGATGGCAAACGTGACCGCAGCCTATAGACGCGAGCTAGCGTCACGTCACATAAATATCACTAGCGTGTTGCCAACCTTCTGAACTGAAGATACTATGTCACATTTACTCAGTAATTTCACTGCTTCTCATACCTATTAAATCGGAACACAGCAATGTGAATACTGCTGTTTGGCGGTAGAAATAGGTGAGAGTGAGATATCAATGCAGACGATCTTGTGAGACGATGAGGTCTACCTAGTACAAGATCGTCTTAACTTCACTGTTATGTTTAATATAATTGTAAGTCGTTTGACTTTTGGCGCAATCAATAGCATACGCGTTGCAAATACAATTTGGAGCACATGCAATGTATTATGTTTTTTATTTCATAATTTTACATAAAAATATTCACTCAAATTTGACTCAAATAATATTATCTTCGATGTATAATCAGTCTTTGGATTCGTATAAGACAAATCTATACTAATATTATAAAGCTAAAGAGTTTGTTTGTTTCTTTGAACGCGCTAATCTCAGGAACTACATACAGGTCGGAACTGAGTCTGGATAAAGAACTCGATAAAGAGACTATACAACTAGTGTTGTATAGTCTCTTTATCGAGGTTGGTTACTATATCCTCTTAGTCACTATACCACGCGGACGAAATCATCATTATATATCTTACTATCCTGCAGCTTTTATCTGCGAGTTTTTTCAATTTATTACTCATTCCTGACAAACTCTTGTTACGAAAAAAGTCTATGTCACTGACAGCTAAACTGTGCCAAAATCTTGCTAATTTAACGAAATTCAATTAAAATATCAGTATAATGATATCATCAACATCATCATCAGCACACCAGGAAAGGAGGTTTTTTGCTCATAATTGCCATGCTAGGCAAGCGTGTTGGCAATCGCAGAGCGCAGCTCTTGCAACAGGGATGCTACAGCCCATCCCCACCCTGTGCACTTGAGCTGTACTGTTTTGTATGGAGATACCGTCATCTATCGGTTCTGGTACCTTAGTTGCTTCTTACGACACTGGTGCAGAGGGAGGTACTATTCTACTCTGCCGGTACCTCATGGCAAAGAATGTCTTACACACTACTATTATAAAAAGAAAAGATTTATGTTTGTGTGTTTTTAACATATAAACTCAAAAACCACTGAACCGAATTCAAACAATTTTTTTCCAATGGAAAGTTACATTATCAACAAATAAAATTATCTATATTGTATTTCCACATCTTAACTTGGAAATGGACAACGCGGGTAAAGCTGCGGGATGCTGCTAGTGTTTAATATACTAGGACATAACATCGCCTACGGTCTGGTTCATGATCTCGCCCCGTGTCTTATCTGTCTCGAGCCGGAGCACTTGGCAATGGACGGGACACCGTTGATTGCCTCTTCCTCGGCCACGCACACGACGCTTCCTGCGAGACGGCCAGCCACTAAACACTGTTCATTGTTGATCCGTCACAAACGTCTAATAGATCTCATTGCTGTTACTATTGACATATCGCTGCTTAAAATAAAAGACACACATGTACATAAATCGATTTTTAAAAATAGAATCTATTAATATATATTTAGTGTACTTATTTGTACTTTAGATCCTTAATAGTTAAGTCGTTATTGCAAACCAGTGTTACATTGAATGGTGAAGCAGAAGGTTAGCTATTTTCAGTCAATAGATGGCGCTTTCTAAAATATTGTATTCCTACTAATTTTTTAAGCGTGAAATTTGTATAGATGTTTGTCAATCTTTCACGTAGAAACGAATTAAGACTTTTGTATACATTTTAGAAATTATATTAGTCTTAGGTACGTTAGAATGACGACGTACGCGGTAGTCGAAAATCCTAACCTATTTTGTACATATTCGCATGTACAAAATAGGTTAGGATTTTCGACGTGTTCATTGTTTAGCTTTCACATCTTGTATCATACAAGTGATTATCGTAAAATGCCGAAAAATTACTTTTTCTTCAATTTAATTACAAGACAGAATAATCCCTAAATCTCTTTATCAAATTATTATAATATTTCTCAAATCTCGGAATCCCTGTCGCTGTCAAGTTGTATAATTCAAATTTAAATAAGCGGTTACTACACTAAAGCGTATGACTAGATTTCCCTATCAGTTGGCTGCGAGTATGCAATTTGAAGACTCGTTTACAAAAAAACGGTCTATGCATATTCTTTTCTTTGAAATATAACATCCAATTTTGCACTCTATATACTATATATACTATATAGAGTGCAAAATCATCACTATAGCTCTGTACAGATTAAATAAAACAAATAAAATTAAAAAAAAATGGAACGAACTGTGTTTGTTCGGCCGAAACAAAACACAGGAAAAAGTAGGCATTAATCGAACAGTATTAATGTGTAATTTAAATATCGAATGCGTTTGTCAGATACAAATCACGGGGCCGCGCCGCCGCTCATTCGCCAAGTTGCCAGTTGGCGGGAAAGAACGTTATTAAACTGATATTAACCGCAATGAATAAGCACTAAATCATGACTTCCTCGAATGATCTTAAAACAGGGCAGAGAGGTTGCCAGTATGCTTGAGCGTTGCCGAAAAATTGGAGTGTCTTTCGGTTTTGTTAGCATTGTTTTTGAGGACTGCAGTTATTAGACACATGTTGTGATATCGTCACTTCACATGTATACGACAATATATAACAATGTAAGTTAGAATTTAAATCATTTCAGCCATTGGAAGGACACTGCTAGACATAGGCCTTCCCAAAAAAAGCGAAGGTTTTGCTCATAAGCAATCGTATTGGCAATCACAGAGCGTAGCTTTCGCAACGAGGATGCTGCTGCCATCCCCACCTTAGTTCCGGTAACTCAGGCGTCTCTTAAGAAACCTGGTAGAAATGGAGAATTACTTTGCCGGTACCCCGCGGCCGAAATATGAATTTATATGCGGATATTCTGATAATATTCAATTGTTTGTTGAAATATTTGCATATAACTAAGGTGTTTTTATAATAAAAAAATAGAGTTTAGCTGTGTTATGGACACAGCTATAATGTGATTACGTCTCTAGTAATAATTTCTTTGGATAATGGTTTTAGATAGTTATACTATCGAGTGGTAGATATTTAGCTTGATGGGCCCGTTTGAGCAGATGGTAGTGATCCTATTTTTTATTAGACCATGTCGACGCTTGTAATATCACAAGGAGTAATTTGAAGATATTATGCCAAATTACTCAAAATTATAAGGGTTGTGGACATTTATAAGATAACTAGCTGTGCCGGCGACTTCTTCCGCGTGGATTAGTTTTTTTGGGTACCATACCTCTTTACTTTAACTTATATAAGCTTCGAATGTCATGTTTATTTATTATACGTTGATATATCGCCGAAACAAATTGAAAAATATTAAGCACGCTGTATTCAACCGTTCCGTAGGGAGCCCACCACGCGTCTGAGCCGCGCAGCATGGTACCGAGGTACCATAATACACTCGCGAGTGGTAGTGGCAAACACGGCGATGGGGCGAGGCCCACCTCCCCCTCACCCGCCGCCGCGCTGCCGACAAATAATGTTATTATGAGTAAATCTTGAGAGATAGACAAATAATGTCGCGGACTTTTTTTCATTATTAAAAAGAAATAATTCTTTCATACATGGTTTTTGAATAACTTAAACCGTTTACGCAGCGCATGCGACGAAAGACCTCAAATATGAATAATTTTCCCCGTTTTTGCAACATTTCTCAGTAACGCTTCGCTTCTATTGGTCTCAGCGTAATGTTATATAGCCTAAAGCCTTCCTCTATAAATGGACTATCCAACAAAAAAAGAATTATTCAAATTGGACCAGTAGATTCTGAGATTAGCGCGTTTAAACAAACAAATAAACTCTCCCGCTTTATAATATTAGTATAGATATTTGAGTATGACCTGCGTATGGGTGTTACAAATTTGTTTTTAACTATAATATTTGTATTTTTTCTGTCGTTTCTGTTATTAAATGTGGTGTGAGCAAAAAAATATACAAAACAAAACTGTATACGCAGATTTTGTGCTCTGGAGCACCCTTAAACACCTTAATAATGATAACCAAATTTTGGCAACAACTGCCAATTTAAAAAAATATATATTTCTGTAAGTTTATAAGGAAATTCGCGCGAAGTTATGGCCACACCACCTGGACTACGGTTATAAATCGCGAATCGACAAAGATTCGGCTGGCCGGCGATAAATTACTAAAAAACAACAAAAGAAATTCGCCCTCTGCGCGGGCGCTGCGTCAATCATGCGAGCCGACGTGTAGTGCGGAGAGTGGCCATGTCGATAGTGGCGGTGGCTAGCGACTTTTCCCGCCAAAAGTTTTATTACGTGCTCGTTTTAAATACATTTCTGTTCAACAATATCTTTTAACTTACATTTTTGCGCGGATCTATTTAACTAAAATAACTACTAAAGCCGTTTGGTACCGGTAGAATAGAATAGTACCTCCCTCTGTACCAGGTGTCGTAAGTGGCAGCTAAGGTACCGAAACAGACAGATGGCAGATATATCCATCTGTAACAGCGCAGCCTTAATATGAAGGGTGAGGGTGGTTAGCAGCATCCTCGCCGGGAAGTTGCGCTCTGCGATTGCCTCCACGCCTGCCCAGCGCTACAATAATGAGTGAAACTTCCCATAACTAGGGCAGACATGTGTCCAACAGTGCACTTTCTATGTCTAATTGGCCAACTGAAAGTAGCCAACGAGTTATCAAAGTAACCGCTTCAGGCAAGACAATTATACAAGGTTGTATGTAATTACTTTTGTATGGTAAAAAGCTGTAATTAATGAATTTAATAGTAAAATTACAAACCATAGCTGTGTAGATACTGTTTAGTAAAATATCTGCTGACATTTGCCTCTTCTCTGCGTTCATTCGTTCTGTATTCTTCACCTATACAAGAGATCCGGTTGCAAGTAGAACACATCACTTTTTAAGGACGTTTCAAATTTGGAAGCGTATACCTTTTACGGTTATAATATGTAATCACTACTTTAATACAACTGAATAAGGATAAAAATTGTTTGCATTTATTACTTACTATTTTTTTTGTCTTTAGACAGACTAAGCCCTAATGAACGTTTATTGATTGAGGGACATTTTGAATATTTCCTTTATATTATATACATTACATTATTTATAAACATAGCTATGGCAGATGGTGGAACCAATGAATGAGGAGAGTCCAAAGTACTATACCGATTAGGAAAAGTTTCGCAGTACCCGTTGCGACAATTATGGCTTATAAAATGTTTTAATAAAGACGACATAAAAGTATTAACCTAAGTTATTAACTTCCAGTTACCTAAACACTTCCATTATAAATAAAGAAAATCAAAAACATCACAAAAAATAATCATAGTCATCATAGCAGTCCGGAAACTCCACTGCTGAACATAGGTTTGACTATGCGTGGTGGCGATCTCAGAGCGTATCTTCGCCACGGAAATGCTGCTGCCTATTACCGTCCTGTTGCATTTGAGCTACACTGGGTGGATTTACTGCCATCTGTAGCTTCCAGTTGCTCAACCGCCTCTTACGGCACCTAGTAAAGTGGGAGGTACTATTCTACACTGCCTCACGGTCAAAAAAAATACTTAAATTAAATTGAGATTTATCGATAATCGATAGATCGCCCGGCCCATCACTGCCAATTCACGGATAGCGGTAACTGTTCAAGGGGTGAGATTACACGCGGGCGTCGTCTTCAATCTCTCGCGATGCAGTGAGTCCTCGACATGCGTAACCTAAGGATGTCTCCTACTCATTTTTAATTTATTAAATTGGTTTCATCATTACTTAGTAGCCGATACTTGTAATCATGATACCGGATCATTTCTAATAGTTGATTATATCACATACATCAAAAATCTTCGACACCATAAATGTTTGTATTGTGAAAACCCTTCTTTAAGATATATCATCGTTATCATGCGATTGGAAATTCACTGCCTGACATAGGTCTTTCCAAGGAGGGGTAATTTTGTCCATAATTGCCACGCTGGATAAGCGTGCTGGCAAGCGCAGAGCGGAGCTTTCGGGACGTGGATGCTGCTGCCCATTCCAGTCCTGAGTATTTGAACTACAGTGTTTCGGATAGATATACTATATATATATATACAATTTTATAAAATAAAATACAAAAATATACAATTTCATCTGTTGAATAGTGACAGATTTAAAATAATAAGGAGTAGATTTGTATCAGAAATAGAAACATTCGGTGGCGTAAGTTACTGAAAAAAAATATAAACCCATTAATAATTTCTTTAATTTTTAGCTTAAAAGTATTAATATTATTTAAGGTTATTCAAAATATATCAAATAAAAAATGTGACTAATGCAACCGTAAGTATATTGTGAAATTATTATAACTTGTCTGCTAAAATTTAATTGCTTACGGTAACACATAAAAATGCTTTTTATAAAGTATCGCCGTAACCGGTACCGGTAGAGTAAGTAGTACCTCCCTTTGTACTTGGTGTCGTAAGAGGCGACTAAGGTAGCAAAACCGACAGATGGCGGTATATCCATCCGATACAGTGTAGCTCATGTGCACAGGGCGGGGATGGGCAGCAGCTTCCTTGACGCGAAACCTGCTATCATCTACATCTCATACATTGCCTGACTCCGAGATAACTCGCTTAAAGCACCTTGGTTACGGACATCAGACAACATAGGAATCATAAATTAATATAATACTTAAATACATATTTAACACCCATACACAGAACAAACACAAATATTTGTCCTAGTCGTGGATCGAATCTACGACCCTACGCGCACAAAATAGGATCACTACCAAACGCGCCATCGGGCCCGTCATTATAAAAAAAAGAACATGATGTGGTGATATATTTAATCATTTTGAAAGTATATAAAATTAGGAGATTTATAAAGTTCAGATTGATGGATCTGTTTGTTGTTGTTCATATACATACGCTGACCAAATAGGTGACATTAACGTTTTACCAATAATGTAACTGTACTGGAGTATAATAGTACCTCCCTATGGCTCGGGTACTGAAACCGTCAGATGCCGGTATATCCACCCGAAACTGCGTAACTCAAATGCATCACAAGACGAGAATGGGCAGTATTTCCGTCGCTACGCTCAGCGATTGTCTTCCCCTTTTCTTTGGAAGGCTATATAGTGGTGGATGATGACGATGTCATTGCAGAGCATGCACAAGAGACTTGCAAATATCAAACTGACGCATCATCCAGCGTTCCGGCATTTAAATGGCTTCCATGATATCAAGAAAATTACATTTTATAATTTAAAAGACAAAAGAGTTTTAACCATAAAGTCTAAGATTTTATTACGGCCGTGCCTCGCATTTCACCTTTATTAAATTTTAATTTCGTCGAGTATTTCTTTTTAATATCTTATAATAATTCTAATATTCTTTTTGTTTTGTGTTTGTATTTGGCAATCAGTCGATGTTGATGTTGGCAATGACCAGCAGCCGGCACTGCCTTGCTGTCTTCTAAGAGTACGTGATTCCGTTTAGGATGATGACGTTCAGTTGTTAGTTTTTTTTTTCAAATTATTTAACTATTTTAATAAACATGTATATGTATATTGTATATAACAATAATTAAATGCTTAATACGCGACCTGCTCTTGCTTCGCGCGTGCAATCAAGAAGAAAAATAGTTTTTGAGGTTATCCCTAAGAGAAACATATACCATCGCGGATATATTTTTATGGGGTACAATACTGTAGTACATTATTTTGATCTATCTATCTCGTCAGGTTCAGCCTGTGTTTGCAATGTAATCGTAAAAATAGTGTTTATCAAGGAGTCCATATCCAGCAGTTGATGATGACGAATTTTGATATATATATTGTATATATGATTTCAAAAATTCCTTAAAATATACGACTTTGTAAGAAGGGTTCTTCACTAATTTATTTATTAATGTAAAAAGACAATTTAATTTCCGTTTCTTCGGTATTTAGGAACATATTACAATGGTCTTAGGTGGTTGTAAAGCACAAAAATGTTGCAATAAAAAAATATGAACATATATCGTATAAAAACAGTGGAATCAAGGATAAATGTGATTGCCGGAAAGTTTTTGTTTCGCAACAGTAGCAACCCTGTGAAATATGTTACATAGCTGTCCGGGGCTGGTGGTCAGAGGCGGGTATATAAATGCGGCCTTGAGCCGTGCCGGCAATCAAACGTGGGACCTCCAGCAGCCACCATGGACAGCCACCGAGTGATCTCGCTAATCGTGAGTTGCATTTAAAATCCATGATTTCACTGAAGAATGAGGAAAGCCAGCTGAATAATATTAACTGAATTATATTAACAATTTTAATAATAATAAACTAATATAATGATTTTAAATTTTTTATCGAATGTGATCATATTCAAATCTCTAAAAAGTAGTTTTACTAATGTCCAATAAATGAATAGGTGTTAAATATAAAATATCATAAATTAATACCAGTTTGAATATTGAACCTTTCAGGTACTTTTAATCGCTAGTCTTTGCGATGCGACATCATCGGAAACAAAAGAGGGCCGGAAAATGGGCCTACTAATCCCTGAGAAAATTATCGGAGGAGTCATAGACATCGTACACGGACACAAAAACAAACCGACCACACAATCCACCTTCCAGACACAGGTGCAGGCACAGCAGACCTTCCAAACAGGCTCCGGGTACCAGTACCCCAACTACCAAACTCCACAAACTCAGGCCAACTACCAAGGACAGTTCACAGGTCAATACGGATACCAAAACGGCTATGCCAGTAACTATCCACAAGGAGGCTACCCAGCACCACCACAAAACCCTGGACCAGTCTTCCAAGGGCCTGCTCAGCAACCCGCATATGGCCAAGGACAGTACCAACCTTTCCCTCAGAACCAGGGAACTTACCAAAACCAACAGCCAGGGCAATACCAGCAGAATCAACAGTCAAGTGGGTCATATCAGGCTAACTATCAAGGAGGATCAAACCAGCAGTCCAATTATCAAGGTAATCAGGAACAACAAGCGAATTATCAAGGTGGACAAACGCAACAGGGAAATTATCAGGGTGTTAACCAGCAAGCCAATTATCAAGGATCTAACCAGCAAGCCAATTATCAAGGATCTAACCAGCAGGCCAATTATCCAGGAGGTAGTCAACAGGCTAATTATCAAGGAGGTAGTCAACAGGTCAATTACCAAGGAGGTAGTCAACAGTCCAATTATCAGGGCAGCCAACAAACTGGGCATTACCAGGGGAGCCAGAACCATCAGTCAAGCAGCAGCTTCCAGGTGCAAGGACAAGGAGGTTCGCAAGGCAGCGGCTACCAGATATCTGGAGGTTCGCAATCTGGAGGACCGGGCCCTACTTGCGTCTGCCAAGCTTGGACAAAACCAGAGCCTAGTGTTGTCAACAGCACATTAACACCCAAGGGTCAAGAGAAGAGTGACTCAGCTGAGCAGACAATGGCGACTCCTGTGACGGAGTAGAAAAAAACCTCTATTAATATTAAATTGGATTCAGGAGACAAGTTCCAGGTTTTAGTATTACGCCCTATTCTGAAGTTAGTTTTCGGTAAAAATTAACTTCACAATTCGTGTAGTATTCGAATTACGTTATACTAGCTGTTCAATGTGACTTCACTTGAGTGGCCCTATAGAGGTTTTTTGCAGACTGCTAACACATTGGAACAAGTCACAATTCCGCTCAAATAGTCTCACAACTCATTTCTTTTGTGTTTTGTTTTGCACTAAACAGAAAAATTAAATAAAGCATTACAACCTTCTAGTTAAATATTTTAAAAAGAAAACATGTTTTGCAGTTAGATATTTTTTTGAGAAGTGGCAGTATTTGAGCGACATATGAACTAGCACTAGGAATTTTAGACTCCAAAACGAGCGTGTAAAGATTGATATTAAGTTAATCGCTGTCTCTTTAGGTACTTACTATGAAATTTTGCTATGCCACTTGCTACTATTTATGCTATCTTAAGGTGCTTTTTTACTTCTTTTAATCTAGTAATTCGATTTTGAGTTCATTCAACATAAGTATGTTCAAATAGTGACAACGTCTGAATCGACGATTCATAAAGACAAATCGGTATACTTAAGGGTTGTAATAGGGGTACGGAGACAATTCTACAAAATGTTATGCAGCTATTTCGCATTCTGGACTTTTATGACGTGGGTAGTTCTTGGGGGTATGTCGGACGCAAAATCTCATATCGCACTTTGGTGAACAACAAAAGCGAGATACAATCATTTTTTAAAGCTTTTGGAGATTTATTGACCTTGACAAATGTTAAACATTTACCGACTTCTAGCAGTTTGTAGGTAAGATATTTGCTCTAAATGAAAATACATGTTAGGGTACTGCGTACATAGGCATATAGACTTTCCTTATTTAAATTAATTTCTAATAAAGTTTTATTTATTGGGAAATGGATGTTCCACTTTATCTTATTCGAAAAAGAGATTGTTGAAGGCTTAATATTAGTTTAATTTATAATGGATTGTAAACCCTAATATGTCCTTTTGTGCGAATTTGCGACTCCTCATTTATTAAAAAAATATATAGTAGCCTAACTTACCTTTAAAATCATCTTTCTGTTAATGTAAGTAGTTAATAAATAAGCCAGAGCAAACTAATTTATTTCTTATTTTGTGAACCGTAGAAACTTTTTTAATTGTTTAATAGAATGCCATTATTTTATTATTGCATGATTTAAATTTAATTCTATAGATTCTGTAGTCAATTGTCATTAGTCATTTTTTATTGCAATTAAGTTTACACTACAACAGAAAAATTATATATTTGTAGAACATCTGAAGTATCAGGCGCCATTAATTTCCGTAGTACATAAACAAGTTATTAACCTTTATCGTGAAAGATTTGGACTTGATTGAAATTAAATTGTCTATGACTTATTTATTTAGAAATCACGTATATAGTCTAGTCTATATAGTCTGTCTCCTTGGCTTCACAAATACATGAAAGAGTTGAAGAAGCCAGCCTTTTTAGTTTGTTATTGGCAATGCTTCTGACTCGTTATTTATTGCCTTTAGTTGTAAGTAAGCGCTTCATTTTCATTTATGTCTTGATCTCTACATTTCTGTTGATTTCTTATCCATTTCATTTGTACGAAACGTTATTTTTATATGCATTTTAAAATGTTAATATTTATTTAAAACCTCGCCATTTTATAAAAAAACATATTTCTTTTCAGTTAACAAAGTTAAAATAACTTTTATTATTATCTTGGGGACATTCTGTTGTTAGTGTAATGTTAACAGCTAATTTATTTATGTTAATACAAATAAAAAATAAATATCATGTGAAGCTTTGTAATAAATATTTAAATATATAATAAAATTACTATTTTTATTGAATATTAACTGATTTTGTTTTATACTTATTCAGAATTATCAAAGCAGCCATAGAACGCCCACTGCTCGACATAGGCCTCCCCATGGGCAGGTATCGTAGCAATCGTTGAGTATAGCTTCGCGATGGAAATGCTGCTGCCCTTTCCCACCCTGTTGCATTTTAGCTACGCTATTTCGGAAGGATATATCGCCATCTGTCCTCGCACAGGAGTAGGTACTATTCTACTGTGCCGGTATCCGACGGCTTTTATTTCCAATATATATCCACAATAGAAAGTACTAGATTCTACACTCATAATATAGACCCCTTTTGATCTCTGCCGATCATAAGAGTCACCTCAGATATAGGAAACAAGTTCACCTTATATTTTTTGATATACATATCTTAATATTAAAAAAAAATAACGTGATTACTAAATCAATTTTAGCTTACTAGGTACAGTTTCATCCAACTTAAGAGATAGGATAGTTTATATCTTAATGTATAGTATAGCAATATTTTTATCATAATAAATATAAAAGTATAGTTAAGACAGGACAACGACTGGCTGATCCAGCCGTGGATATAGCGTATTGGCAATTTCAGAACGCAGCTTTCCCGATCGGGATGCTGCTGCCCATCTTCGCCCTGTGCATTTGGATGGATATACCGCCATCGTCGGTTCTGGTACTTTAGTCGCTTCTTAGGACACCCGGTAAAAGGGGAGGTACTAATCTACTCTTCCGGTACCTCGCCAATAATGGAGATCAAACCCACGACTCTTGGCACATAAGATAGGGTCACTACCGTCTGCGCCATCGAAGCCATCAGTTTATTTCAAATTCAAATTAATTTATCGCTTTTCACATTACATGAACATGGTAGACAAAATACAATATAAAATAGAGTTTCATTTGAGGCCCTGCAAGGGCATTATGTAAGATCTAACTACTAGCTTTATTAGCAATATTCAATTTATAAAATCTAGTATACATTAAACTAACATCTAATCTACAATAAAATAAATTTTATTATTTAGATTTTGAATAGATATTTACACAAAAACAGCATTGACACATTGGTTATTCCTTTTAAATTTTTTTAAGTGGAAGAGATGTTGAAAGTCATAACTATTTAACGTTTTCTTTATCATCAAAAATCTCTAGTATATTAAATATTTTTAAAAGGTCTTATAAGAAAGGTTTTAAAAGGTTTAATAAATAGTTTTGGACATTATTGATTTTTTATGTAAGATATTATACATTTATATTGCCATGTTGTGAGGACCGGACGAAACTAACGTTATTTAAAAAAGGAACCTTTAGTATATTTCAATTTCTATTATTACTTATTATGTCTTTAATTGGTGAATAAAAGATAGCTTATTTATTTTTTAAATTTACATGCCTCTAGTATATAAATAGAAGTTAGGGTCAATATATTATGTGTTATAAAATGGGTTCTACAGAATTCTATTTGATCTATATTAGTCATGATTTTGACACATATTTCTTGTAACATAAAAGTTTGTTTACCTCAGACGAGTTTCCCCACAGAATAATACCACACGATAATCTTGAATGTGCGTGTGCATAGTATGCTGTTAGGGCAGTTTTAAAATCTGTCACTCATTTAAGATAATGCAGGCATAGATGAAGGATGCAATCGATTGAAAACGTTCGTTACTAGGACATAGCAATGGCGGTACCGTTATTGTATAGAACAACAAATTAAATTCAAATCATATTAAAGTGTCTGTTCGTCACGCCATGTTAACAGCTTTTCCGGTCCCGGTCTGACGGGAGAGAGAGAGAGAGAGTAATATCTTGAAGTCACAAGGTTGGCAACGCGTCAGTGATATTCTTATGATATTAAGATCGTCTATAAGCTGCAGAGACAGTATGCTTGTTTGTCGACCTGGTCTAATAAAAATAAATTCATATGGGCTATACTTAAATAAGATATTTTTATTTTATTATTTTCAATTTTCTTATGAAAATAAGTACTACGCGGGTAGAGCCGCTAAGCGTAGCTAGTGGATAAATATAATAAATGCCGTTAGAGTACTTACGCGTATTTTTATATGAAGACAAAAAAATCTAAGAATTGATATAGTCTTGAAATAAATTACTAGAAGTACACAAGGCCCATTTGATGGGCCCGATGGTAGTGATCCCGTCTTGCGCTATAGATCGTGGGTTTGATCCCCACCGACGACAAATATTTATAAAATGATATTATGTTTGTTCTGTGTCTGGGGGTTCAATATATGTATTTGAGTAGTACATTTGTGATTTTTTTGTTGTCTAATGTCCGTAACATAAGTGATTTGAGCGACTTATCACGGAATCAGGTCAAGGTATGAGATGTTGAGAGGAAAAAAGACAAATTGATTCGTGACCTATTTCTACCGTAAAATGCATTATTCACGTGCACCCATTTTGGTTTGAATGGTGAACGTGGCAGTGAATTTACAGGGTAATGTGACATAATATTCAAGTCACGAGTTGGCGACGACACGTGCGTCTTCATATCGCGGAGATGTTTTCCATCAAGAAGAACGTATGTTTGTTGCTGATGTACGAATATTAGATAATATTTTTACCATAAGTTTTTATATGATCAATATTTGTCTTTGTTCTGTGTCTGTTATCTGTAACACAAGTGCTTTAAGCGACTTATCACGGAGTCGGCCAATGTATAAGATGTTAGATCAATTTAATAGTTTAATACTTACTAATATTATTCACGTGAAAGTAACTCTATCTGTCTGTCTGTCTGTCTGTTACGCTTTCCCGCTTAAACATCTGAACTGATTTTGATGAAATTTGGAACAGACATTCTTTAGACCCTGAGAAAGAACATAGGCTGTTTTTTAATTCGAAAAAAGGGTTAGGGGGGATGAAAAGTTGTATGAAAGTATCGCTATTTTTGGAGCTAGAAACTTGAAACAGATTTTTCAAGCCATTGATTCGATATAAATAAATATGACATTCAAAGTTTATATAAGTTAAGGTAAAGAGGTATGGTACCCAAACAAAAACTATTCCACGCCGACGTTTACATATATTTATGAATACTATTGTCTACAATGGATGTGCTGGCAACTTTCTTCATCTTCGACTCATCTTCAACTTCAACAACTATTGATATTTTCATCATCATTATCATATCAGCCATTAGAAGTCCACTGCTGGACATAGGCGTCCCCAAGTAGGTAATAGAGAATTTTACCCATAATTGCCGCGATGGGCAAGCGTGTTGGCAGAGGGCAGCCGTCACGCTGGCTATGCACCCTGTGTATTTGAGCTACACTGATTCGGATGATATACCGCCAACTATCGATTCTGGTACCGTAATCGCCTCTTACGATACCCGATACTGAGGGAGTTTCTATTCTACTCTGCCAGTACCTCACGGCCTCATATCATTGACATTTTATATATGGGTAATAAAGAATAACTAATATCAATCCAATCAATTTTGGTTCTATTAATTGTTTATCCTTGCTTTAATTTTAAGTAGGCAATTGTTATTATTTTCAATATAATAAATATAAATGTATATAAATATATATATGTCAAATCGTTAAAAAAATCTTATTTTTAATTAAACCTTCTGACAGCAGTGGACGGCGAATTCAATAATATTCTGTTGTTATTCCTAAATTAATGACAAATGACAACGTCCGTTACATTGATAACTTTATCTGCAAAATTATTAGGGGCACTTGTATTACGACATATAACAAATATATTCGCATATTCTTACATCGTGTGATGCCCGAACATTGTTTGCATGCCTCCAGCCATTAAGGTAATATAAAAACACAAAATAGTACCTACGAAAAATATTCTTACTGTCTTCGCAATATCTACTGTACATATTTTCAGTTCCTAGACATGGCGCAATGACCACTGCACAATGCAAATTTAATAAAGAAAACATTCCTACTAAAATACTTCTTGCTGCCCAAAAACTAAGGTTCACATCGGCTGCATAGATTAAACTGGTAGTCTAATTCCTGACCACTATAATCCGAGCGACATTGCTATAGAAATATTAGCCGAGCAGGGGCCAACACGGCTGGTCGGGAAACTAGGTCTAAAGCGTGCGCGCGCCGGTTTTACGTAATCGTTACGTAAGGGGTGATTGGGGATGCAGGGTAGCGGCGGGCGGGAGAGGGGAGGGGCGCGGGGCGCGAGCGGCACAGTACAGGGCTGAGGCGGCCGCAATCGATTCTCTACCGCAGTCCGGCACGGCGGTTCACCATGGCTGACAAAACTAAAGTAGCTGAGCAGTACTATGCCCCACCACCGGACCTGGGAAAATGGGAGTCCTTCAGAGTGTTCCTGTGGAACTCGGAGACCGGGCAATTCCTTGGCCGCACGGGATCTAGTTGGGGTGAGTCTTTGTACCATTAGCAAGGGTTTTATCAACCCTCATCACGATTTCGGAGGGAAACTCGATTATCAATATTTAAATACCATCAGTGGTACCCTGTGGTTGCCAAGGTAATTTTTTCTCCGAAAGTTGTAAGGACCGAAAAAATGTTGCGTAACCGGTGTTTCAAATACACTTTCATTGCTTTAACATTTACTAACTGAACACAATTGTATTTTGATAGAATAACTACTAGCTCTCTTGAGCCAATTCGATTGGTATCAATTCGATCGAAGGATCACACATATACATTTTATACCATTGCTAAGTAAAATTGAGGATACCGCACATAATCTTTGTATAAGTATTACTTATTATATATGTTCTTACTATACTATAAAACTAACGCAATATATTGATGTTATTAACAAAAAAACTTTATTGATTTTTCTTATACAACGTTACTGTGACAACTGAATTTCAAATCCGATAAAACATCTCAACACTCCATTATTATTACTGATTACAGATATATTATATCTACGCAGTAACAAAATCGTATCTTTATTATAAGGTTATCGACCTCATTATATTACATGCGCCATTTATTAATTTTTAAAAATAAACACTCTGCGACCATAGAGTAAGAAACGGCGCGGCAGTTTTGGCGCCATTCTGCGCGCGCCCCGTCCTTGGCCGGATCGATCCAAGGACGTGGGGAGATCTATGGATTGGCCGAATAGCTACGACGAGATTTATTATAACCAATTATGTTAAGAGACTTGACAGTAACTGCCAGCTATTGAGATATACTGTATAAATAAAAAAAGAAGACTGATTTTGCTA
>JACJUM010003174.1:18577028-18589759 GCA_020976665.1 Heortia vitessoides | reverse complement strand
ATATATATATATAAGCAATCATCTACTTCATGCTTCATATGAACCGTGATCATACGATGGCTGCGCTATAATTCCGGGTAGAACATATTATTCGTACAAAATACTGGCTGAGGGAACTCATAAGGCTTCTCGTGCTCACAGGATTTGCCTCTATGGTGATTAGCAGGACATTGTTCTACTAAATACACAGTACATTTATATCTTTTTAGTTATTGTTGTATATTTGTTATGCAACTATCTTTTCCCGGTGACTTTGTCTACGAGGTTGAGTGGCCTTTAATTTAGAAATAATTAATTTAAGATGTTGGTGAATAAAGAACAATGCCTGTCTTTGTTTCAGGTGCCATTCTTGGTATCGTTCTGGGCTTGGTTCTAAGTCGTCGGTATATTGGTAAGTGTTTCCAGCTGATTGCTGTTTAATTAATTTTAATTAATCTGGTGAGGATAAATTAAAATTATTAGTAGGTATACTTATCTATTGGATATTGTCAACTGTCTCTATTGTCTTTACATACTGGATATTGTCATGAATAAAGCTACGTTTTACTGCGCTTACCAATTGATTGCACTGGTTTCTACGCTGTTTGTAAAGATCCCAATTGCCATCTGAGCAGTTCTTTTTGAATATTCAAAATGCTTTATTCCTTCTAAAAATGGCCGTGCAAATCTAAACCATGGAGCAGTCCTTAAACCATGGGGCAGGAGGATGCTTGACGCTAACAGAGTGAATGGCAGTATATCTATCAATGAGCTCAATTAACTTTGTGTTAAGCAAAATGACATTATCGTCAACAGTAGACGCATCTAGCAAATGTGCCCAGAAGATTTGAGATGATTTTTTCTTAGTTCAACGACATCAATCCTTGCGAAGTTATGGAAACTGACAGCTCTGGGTTCAACTTTAGGTTTAATAATTTTATTGCTTACATATCGCATAGTCGTGTGTGGAAATCCATGGTTAAATATCAAGTCAGGTGATAAAGTGAGAGTAGGATTAAAACACGAATCTTTAAAGTTGATGTTACTTTAATATCAGGGTGGAATTTGATAAATAAAGAGCCATCAACTGATTGAATAATGGATTTAAGTTACTAGGATTCGGAGGAATACTTGAACGTTGGTGTTGAAATCACTCATAAAGATATAATATGTGTACTCACTAGAAATGAATTCAAATACAGATTCAAGGTATGCGAAATAACCAACAGAAGATGGACAGTATACGATCCTGACAACGGCTTTAGCATTACCAATGCATATTTAAAAAAAAATGAACTCAACAAACAACAACAAATTTTACGTTGAAAGTAATTCATTGTAGTGTTGCAGGAAGTTTTGAGCATTGATAAGACCAATCAGGGGAGCACTAAGAAATGATCGTTGAAAATTATTTTAAGGGGGTAAAACGGGGTTGCAAAGTTAATATGCATTAGTAAGTTTTGGAGTTATTCAAATGAAATTATAGATGTTCTCCATTAAAACTCATGAAATCGTGTAAAATATTTTTTCGGAAACCATATCTTACGGGGGTAAAAGAGGGATGAAAAATTAGTATGATAGTTATTGTTGAAATGATTTTATTCTGATATGATTTATCAAAGTTATTTTAATAAAATGTTATATTTGTACATACAATGCGAGAAGCTGACTGACTGACATATCAAGCAGGGCCTAAACTATAAGGTCAGAAAAATACATAACATCAGCAAGATCATAGTAGGTTTGTTTTACAACTTAACATGTGATTTAAAATTGTATTTATACTTGATGTTATCTAACTCTACTGAATACAAATATATGTAGGTCTTCTTTCTTTGGAAGATCTCTGGAGTTTTGTAATTTTCCAACAATTTAATAAATATAATTAGTTTTAAGTATTTATTGCGAAACCCTGACGGGGTCACGGGGTCACGGGGGTACCACGTGTAATCTCAAAATAAATAAAAATAAAAGTGGAAATTGTGGCCCTTGCTACTATACTATTATTTTGCTGATGACAACCAGAGCTGGAGGTGTGGCCGCGCTCCGACGATTACACCTGGGACCAGCCACTGATTCAGCTCAAGCCCACAGACACAGGCAGTGTGCACTACTGGGTCAAGCGCATCAACGACTTCCTGAGAGGTATACCTTCATTCCTCATACTCAAAATATTTATTCTAGTATACATAATCCAAGCAAATTTGAATCGTAAAAAAATTATTTATTCATATTTCTAATTTAGATACTACTTTGTGATTATATACATATATATATATATATATATATATATATACATTACACGTGTCCACAGAAAGTAACTTACAAAATAAAGCTGGAAGTGATAAAGGTTCCATCAACACTAAATAGTTAGTGTTAATGGAACCCCTACCGGCGTCGGCGCTACCAAATCCTTCAATCCCAGGCAGTATTATCATAAATTAATGATAAATATGATTTTGTGTTAAACTTACAATTTATTTATCTTAAACATTTTATTACCTGCAATTAACCAAGCCAATAACCACCAATAACCACCGGGTGGGTCCAATTGATGTTTTATATTTTAATTGGGGACCTTTTGACTCTTACACGCATCGCAAGACAGGTGACAGACAGTTCATAGACATACTTGTATGTTAATACAAGTGTGTCACACCTTCATCTTAACCGTGTTATTAAATATTCCGAAATTGTGGATTAGGCTATGTATGTTTTTATATCTCGATCGCGCATTTGATAGCTTTCCTATCTTGTGCGTCAATTGGTCATGGGTTCCATCCCAACAAGGACAAACCTTTATGTGATAAGTATTTAAATATAGTCTGATGTCCGTAACATAGCTTTAAGCGACTGATTTTATCTTTAGGTCAATGTATAAGGTTTATGAATTTGACAGTCCCGATAACGCAGATGGTAGTGATCCTGTCTTGTGCGCCAGGTCGTGAGTTCGATCCTCACCCAGGGCAAATATTTATATTATGATACTTATGTTTGTTCTGTGTCTAGATGTTAAATATATATAATTATTTTAGTAAATAGTATATTTGTGAATCTTCTGTTGTCGGATGTCCGTAACATAGGTGCTTTAAGCTTTTTATCACGAAATCAGGTCAATCCAAGAGATGTTGTACATATTAATTATTTTTTTATTATTTATTAACCTACAACTTTAGTTTATCTGTTGAAAAGGTTAGCCTAAAATACCCAAACATTTAGTATATGTTTAGAATACGAGTCCGCACTGCCCGAGGACCCGCCCCGCGGGCCCTGTACCACGCAGCACCGGCAAGAGCACCCGCAGCGTTCCAACAACTGCGATGGAGCCATGCAGCTGTGGAATCCTTGCACCATCGATAGATACTATGGATACAACGTCGGAAAACCCTGCGTGTTCCTGCGGCTTAACCATGTGAGTATAAAATAACCATCATCATCATGCCAGCTATTGGAAGTTCACTGCTGGACATAGGCCTCTCCAAGATAGGAGGTTTTTTGCCCACAATTTCCGCGCTAGACAAGCGTTTTAACAATTGCTTTCCCGACGTGGATTCTGCTGTCAATTCTCACCCTGTGCATTTGAGCTGCACTATTTCGGATGGATATAACGCCATCGATCAGTTCTGGTATCTTAATCAGACACCTGGTGCAGTGGGAGGCTCAGGGCAATAATAATAATAATAATAATAAAAATAAATTTCACAAAAGGTAGCATATAATAAGACATACATAATACAAAATTCGATCTGATCCACCTATTTATAAAAGTCAGGCATTAGGCAAAAAATATGCCTGCAGCTACATGTCACTTGGCCGCGAAGTGTCGGCAGACTAAAATAGTACCTCCTCATGTACCGGGTATAGCATACCGACAAATGGCGGTATATCCATCCGAAACAGAGTAGCTCAAATGCACAGGGCGGGGATGGGCAGCAGCATCCCGGTCGCGAAAACTGTGCTCTGCGATTGCTAAACTGATTTATGGGCAAAATTTGGACAAAACTAAACGGCAATTATGGGCAAAATTTCCCTTTTTTGGGGAAACCTATATCCAGCTTTGGACTTTTAATGGCTTATATGATGACATAATAATAGAAATTGACATGTCATTAGGATTAGAAATAAACCAAAGCTGTTTGTATACGAATTCCCGGCTTTGTTCTACAAATTGTTTTAGGTTTACTACTAAAACCTACAGTTTTTAGAGTGCGAAATATTAGGGCGGTCTCTCAGTTCACACGCATATCTGTACGGATGTATTACATTCATCGTGAAATTTCTATTAAAACGTCACTCTGCACTATGTTCCATACTTGAATAAAAAAATAATTACCTACCTTAGTTTGATAAAAGGTAAAATAGGTCAATGGGTGTGTTTCGCAATACCGCTAATGCATCGAACGAAGCACACCTTTCTTAATAGAATGCAATAATGCACTTTTTATTTATTGGTCAGCCATTTTTAACATCTAGGGAATCCTCTAGATGTTGAATAACTATGGACAATTTAATTTAGGCTTAGTTTTAGGTAGCATTGGGAACACTATTTATAATATTTAACGTCATATCATCATCATCATCTGATGATGATAGATCATTGCAGCCGAAAACTTACACTGCTGGACATTAGCATCACCGAAAAAAAGGAGGATTTGTCTATGATTGCTGCCCAGTGCAGGTATAGCGGCAATCTCAGACCATAGTTTTGCGATGGGAATGCTGTATGTATGTAGTATGGGTATAACGCCATCTGTCGGTTCCGGTATCTCAGTCGCCTCTTACTTTTACGAGGATATAGTGTTCTACTCTGCCAATACTACTCGGCCAACTTTATTTAAGGTGCATTAAGTGTGCAAGAATATAATAATAATCCTACAAATATTATAAACAAATGAGCTACGCTTGATTTACTGCAACCCTGAGTGAGAATAAAAAGTGTTAGGTTTCTTTTTTCCAAAGTGATGTCAATTTGTCATAAGCATTCTTAAATTTCGATGTGGATGTTCCTTTTTTTCCCAAAGCACTTTTAATCCAGCAAGAGCTTTTTTAAATTTTGATGTGCTTTTTATCCAAAGTGCTTTCGATGTGCTTGTTCCAGATCCATTATTGGGCTCCTGAGCCATACAACACTTCGACTCGCGTTAACTTGCCCCTCGAGATGCCGGACAGTCTGAAGCACTACATTGTAAGTATCAAGTACTATATTAGTACAAATAAATAAGCGAATGACCCACATGACCTGTATATCATCAATACATATAAAATAAATTGAAGTGACTGTTTGTAATTTTAAAAGTTAACAGCTTTTTATAAAATGTGTATAGATTTAAATAAAGCAAAATTAGCGGAACCGACACACCGTGTTCTGTGTTAACAATGACTATTTTATTTAAATTGATATAATTTTCACTTTTTTTAAGAATAATAGTTTATTAAATTTATTTATATGGATATAACTTAACCTTAAATATACCAATAATTCGAATTAATTTATTTTTTTACTTTGTAAAAAAGCGGAAATAATATATATCGATTAAAATTCGGCAATGTGGATATAACTATTCTTAACATTAAGATCAACATTTAATTCCAATTTAATAGAAAGCAATACGACATTTTGACTTTTTCACGGATAAATTGACATCGTTTTTACACGGTGGTTCCATCATATGCCGACAACGGCTAGCCTTCGATTTCGAGAATAAGAAATCCCGAGGGAATCATTTTAATGTGAGACCTACGAAAGCAAGTGATAAATAATTCTAAACCTTAAAAAAATCACATCAGATCCAACACCCAGCGAACCAGTACGGTGATTACGTGTGGGTGTCTTGTGAGGGAGAATTCGACGCGGACAAAGAGAACATTGGACCTATCCAGTACATCCCACCGGGCTACGCCCCAGGGTTCCCTGTTAGCCGCCTGCACACTGCTGACAGAATTCCATATGCCAAGCGAAACCTGCCTGATCAGACTCCACCTCCCCTGATCGCGGTCGTCTTTGAGAACCCGAGGCGTGAGTATCTTTCATCGTCATCAGAACATAGGCTTCCCTAAGAAAAGGGAAATGCTTACCATCATTCCGTGGGAGTGTTACAGTCGCAAGTCATCTAAAAATTCTATACATCAGCAATAAAGACATATATAAATTTACAAATTATAAATTAAAGCCGTGAGGTATCGGCAAAGTAGAATAGTACCTCCCACTACACTAGGTGTCGTAAGAGGCGACTAAGGTACCGGAACCAACAGATGGCGGTATATCCATGCGGAACAGTGGAGCTCAAATGCACTGGGCGTGTGCAGCATTTCAGTCATCCCGAACTTGAGGATGTAATGCCACATTATTCAATTAATTCACCGCCTCTCTAACCCGTCAGTAAAAAAAGGTGAGAGTGAAGGTACCAATGCAGACGACTTTTGTATGAAGTCTACCTCATGTACTTAGTTACTTCTTACTTATCTACTAGTATGTAGTTACTATCTACATATATATACTTCTTACTTATCTACTTCTTACTCTGTTTAGCGATATTCCGTGAATGTCAAGCACACAGCTCGCACTTCCGTATCAGTGCCGGCATATTTTGAAGATTGGGTTATAATAACGCATTGGATTAATAACATACATAACATAACTTATTTAAAAAAAAAATTTAGCAAATATTTTTGATTATAATGGTAAAGAGGTATCGTAGCCCATTATTTTGTAATTATAAAAAAAATACCTTATTTTTTAGCCGTAAGGTACCGGCGAATAGAATAGTACCTCCCTCTGTACCAGGTGTTATAAGAGGCGACTAAGGTACCTAAGCAGCGCAGCTTAAAATCTACAGGGTTAGCATAGACAGCAGCATCCTCGTGGCAAAATTGCGCTTTGAAGTTGCCGCCAATCCTACACGGCAATTGTGGGCAAGAATCCTCCTATCTTAGGAATGTGTTAATGAATTAGGCCTATGTCCAACACTGGACTTTCTAAGATGATGATGTTTAACCATATTTAAAATCTATTCCAACAGCCGAAGTCCTGATCAACGTGGAGTGCCGTATCTGGACGAGGGATATCATCTACGACCACTCCAGCCGCGTGGGCCGCGCCCGCTTCGAGCTCTTCATAAACAACTGAACTCCATTCATCATCAGTTACTTCTCTTTACTATAGTGCCAATGTTATGTTTACGGTATCTCACTATTGGAGTCAAATTTTATAGCTATTTGTGATAGTTGCTATCGTCTATTGCAGCTAGGACCTATTTCCTATTTATAGTCTTAACTTCGACTACTCTCGACTTCTATTCATAAATCCTGTGCTTATAAAGGAATGTGTATTGAACAAACATCGGCTAGTGTTATAAAATATGACCCATAGTGTAGATACTGAGTTGGATAAGCTTGAGAAAATTTGAATGACTTAAAAGTTAAATTGTAATGCTGGATAATGGTGCAGCTAGTTTCTATGAAATTATAAAGGTTAATATGAAAGATGCATTTACAAAAGTAGTGTATTAGTTTCAGTGGAGTATTGTTTATACTGTACTCTTTAAACCCGTCAAGTAAGAATAGATACCTAAATTACGATAAGTGCGTCCAGGGCGTTATTTAGGTATAACATTTCCGTAATACATAATTTGGATTGAGATGTATATTGAAAATAACTATTATGTAAGTCAATGTGCACACACTTGTGTCTTCTTTGGTAGTGACGTCTGCTTTTAGTATATAAGATTGAAGTCAATTTGTCGTGTGAATCGTACTTTTTTAGTCGTGTCTTCTGTGTGTATTTCACTAGCAAAATTACAGTTACGCAACTTTGCTAAACAAAATTGTAGGCGCTGAAATGTGCTGATGATCTATAGGTACTGTAAGTACAAGTGAAACGGAATTAGGCTTCTTTTCGTATATTCCTAATAGAACTTTTAAAAGGTTTTACAGATGTGTCCAGTGTTTAATTGTGGTTATTAAAAAACTCCGAATGTTTATTGTCTTTATGTATTGAGAAAAAAATTAAAGCTACCTACATTGCGTGTTGTACTTAGTCACAACTTTTAATGTTACTAGTTATTTATGTGATGTAGCAAAATCTAAAACATGATGCTAAATATAAATAAGGACCATCAGTTATTTAATGATAAAATGTTTATGTGAGATTTATGAAATGTTGTGTATGTCATATAAATATTTATTTTACACTCGAATTCTAATTCATTCAAATCCACATAATCTCGATACTAGATTGTCCAAATAATATTAAAGAGCGTTGTAATATTTTCAAGATGTTTTAAAAAAAACTTATTATTTATATATACCCAACTAGCTGGTGTGTTAACTAATTACACATGTTAAATTTGTTGTTCTCATTCTGAATTGGAAACCATTTATTATTGTATTTTACACGACAATTCATTAACATGTTCAATATTGTAAAATAATTACATTTTACCATAATCCATCCATTTAGTATAGAACAGTTGGTTATAACAAAAGCAGTTATTACATACACACACACACACACACACACACACACACACACACACACATATATATATATATATGTGTGTGTATGTATATTTGTGTATATTTTATGTATGTAAATTTATGTATGTATATTTAATTTTTGTCTACTAGTTTTCTGAGGTTACCTCAAAGTAATCTCTGAAACGGCTGGACAGATTCCGATAGGGGCAGAAAACTGATAAAATAACTGGTAAAGGATTGAAGTTACGCAAAAATAATATAAGAGCTAAGTCACTATTCTACGCGGACGAAGTCGCAGGCACAGCTAGTCCCTTAATAAAAAACCTGATCGTCGAAAATCACTTTCGCAAATTTATAACATGTACATTCAATAGAATACCAGCAACTTTACAATGAGTTACTAATATTTTTCGTAACAATTAGACGAACGTTAAGATGTTATGTTATTTATTGTTTTGTAGGAATAAAAAAAGAAATTTAAAATTAGGCGTGCTCGGTATTGTTTGTTAAATATTGCCTGCGAAAATATAGTTTATAATAAAATATGATAAATTTTATTTCTAGTAACTCGTTTCTAGTATTTCAGTAAAAAAAAATCTCAAATGTGTCTCATAAAGCCAGAATTATATTTTATAAATATATACATATTTATATTAATCATTTGTTGTAAGCATACATCTTAATGCTCATGATAAATCTCTCAATATACTGAGATACACAAAGCAACAGTTCAACGTACATAAATCTACCAGTATGATAAATCTAAATCTTTTCATTAAGTTCAATGTTGACCGATATATGAAAATAGGTTAGTATGCTATGATTACGAAATTCAATTTAATTCTTTCAGTACATGACAGCATTAAATATTACATTAATTTTATTTCGACTGATTGTGTATTTTATCAATATTTGTAATAAATTGTTATATAAATTAAACATTATTAATCAGATACAATTATTACTTAGATATTATGACATGTATTATCACATCTGTCCTAATATTAATGATTTTATAAATATACTGGAGTCCTTTTATAATTTAGTGCTATTAAAAAATTTTGGAAATAAAAATGTAATACATTATGAAATAAAGTATTTAACAATTTGTGCCTTTGTTTTAAATATCACTACCAAACGACAGAGCAAGTGATATATGTAATCATCAGTGGCGTAGCGTGCCTTGTCGGCGCCCCGTATAAAACATTTTTTGGAGGCCCTTATATGGAGGTATAGGTTTTTCACAAAAGAAAATAAAAATAAAAATCGAATTTTAAATATTCACTCTCCTTGCCTTTTTTCGGCAAACTGATTTATTAAATCATTTATAGCTGATGATGATTTTAGTTTTTCTAAAGTTTCTGCCTCTATGGACAATAGTGAGATGTCTGACAGCCGTTCTTGTCCCATCGAAGTTCTTAAGTAATTTTTTATTAGTTTTCATTTTGAAAAACTTCTTTCTGCCATTGCGGTTGTAACTGGAAGGGTCAAGAATAAAAAGCATGCTGTGATAACCTCGGGAAAATTAGATGCAAGACTATTGAATTTTACTAGCAATAATTCAATGAGTTCTTTAATGGATTTTTTTTTTATTTTAGAATTTAAGCATGTTTTAGAGCCTTTAATTGGTCACGAAAATTAAGAGAGATGTCTTTACTGTATTTAGCAAACAGTTTTCCGGAAGCGTTTAATATGTCTTCGCTTGAAGAAGATAGGAGTTTCTCCGGTTGTAATATTTCAAATGTACTACTCAGGTTGCAAAGGCCCTGAAATCTTTGTTTAAGAAATTAATATATCTAAGCAGCAATAGTATACATTGACTTTGAAATAGGATTCCGGGTCGGAAATTCTCTCATCTTGTGATAACTTATCAAAAAAACGCTTCGTTATCTTTCGCCTACTGTTTTTAAAAACAGTTTTTACCCCCCACTCTTTTGCTAAATCTTTGGATTCATTTAGCAAACTATTAAATGAATTCGATTTCTTAATTGGCACAGTCTATTTAAAAGATTACTTATAAAATACTAGATTTCTGTAAGTCATTATTTACATGCTGTAGAGTTATAGAAACAGGATTAATAATTTCAAATAGTGAAGAAAAAAATGAAACGAGCACTAAGAAATCAAAACTCTCTAAAATATTAATTATACTTTAACATTCTTCACGTTCATCTTTTTTATTTGAAATTAAATTTAGTTGGTATGTTTTTATGATTAGTAAAAAAAATATAATATAATAAAAATATAATAAAATAATTGTTTACTGCTAATAAAGCGTCGCTCCTAGAAGACCATCTGGTAGGACATACCTATTTAAAGGTAATCAAATATTTTTCAGATGAATCGTCATTTAGCATAGCCCAGCGTTTTATACTGTTGCCAAAAAAAGTATATTTTGTCTATATTTTCTAAACTACAGATAGTTGGTCAATTTTTGACAAGTCTTGAGTTGTATCCAGAATTATTGTCAGAAATGGAGCTTTTTTAATTTCTGAGATAATATTGTTCCTTACGGTGGTACCAAGCAAACTAATAATTTCGTTTTGAATCGTAGTGCTTAAATAATTTATTTCACCTTCCGGTTTTAGAAGAAGTTATTTTTAAGTTGCATCATAGTTAGATAGCAAACGTGAAATTGCCAAAAAATTGCCAGAATCAGAATAATGCCCCCTAAAAGGTAGATTACAAGATACTAAAGTTATTATAACTTTAGTATCTTGTAATCTATAATGTAATTTAGTAATGTAAGTTTAAAATAAATGTTAGTTTAGTAATGTATTTATAATGTAATTTAATAATCAGAATGTAATTTTACTATAGATTTCACTTTTCAATAGAGTATCGATGGTATTTCCTTGCAACCAATTATTATAAGAGAGTGAGGCACTGACTAATATGCTGCTGTGACTTTTCATGGTCAAGAATAGTTTGTGTTAAATTGCTTCTAACCGAAACACCGTTAACCCAAGCAGAGGAGTACGATTTGTTTTGACAATCTGCTAATAACCAATAAAAGTGACAGTACGGTTTGTTTAAAACGTTAGAATAACATAACCATGGTCTTAATTTATATGCCTGCCTGATTGAAATATGAATAATAATAAGCCGAAAAAGGTCGATTATTTTCTGAAACTTTTGGAAATGGTCCTTGTGGTTTAAATGAACCCAATTTAAAAATTATTTTTCGTTCACATTCAGTTAAATTGTCAATAAAATTTCCTCTATCTGATGAAATTATATTACAATCAATCGATATATCAGAATCGTTGACTTGGGGTTCCTCGATTTCTGAATGGACATCCGATAAAGTATGTGCTTGGCTTTCTTCTATTTCCGGATGGATAAGTGCTGAAGAACATGCTTCAGAAGAATCTAAAAATAAACGAGTAATTGTTAAAAAATAAATACGAATGCTTTGACACTAAACTAAAAAGAGTTATATATAAATAAATAACGTTATTAATACTGGCAGCTGGGATAATCTCTTTTCCTTTCACTCATTTATTTTACAAATCGCTACTAATATGCTAAACTAGAAGAACAATATTGTTTGTACTGAATTACAATGTAATGCACATTTATGTAAAGCGCGTAAATAAACAGTGCACTGCACTCCGTGGTTTAACATCCAATGCAAAGTGCAACAACGTCGTGTACGTTGTTGTACTTTGCATTGGATATCGATGAAGATATCCAATGCAAAGATAATTTGATATACATGCAAGATATACATCACGATATTGATGAAGGACTCCCGGGGACTCCCCAGAGTGTTGCCAACTTTTGATCGCCTGCTTAAGGCGGCAAAAAAGGAATTGCTTTATAGAATTTTGTCATTTGTAAAATAAAATTAATTAGAAAGTTTTTATTCTTTTTCATTACACACTCTGGGGGCCCCCGTGGCCCGGGCGCCCCGTATAATTGATACGGCAAATACGGCGGTTGCTGCGCCCCTGGTAATCATATCTTACTGTCTCTTATATTTCAACTTCATAATCATATGCGACGTTAAAAAATATGATAAAAAAAAACTACCATTCTTTCTATAGCACCAAAATAGAAATTAACAGAATACAGAAATAAAATATTTTTTGCTATCTATAGTAGTATTTTTTAATATTTCATGCAATAATCACAATATATTAATCTATATAGAGTAATAATTCAGTTTATTCTAATTACTTGCGTGTGAACCTAAAATTATAATATTTTAATCATACAACTACCTTACTTCACTTCTTGCATAGAACGATTTTTATCAATTTTTCTCAATATTT
>JACJUM010003174.1:18510610-18576928 GCA_020976665.1 Heortia vitessoides | reverse complement strand
TTTTTATATTATTGTACTTTTTAGGTATATTTAAATTAAATCATCCATTTTTTTTAGTCTCATTTCTGCCTTGTAATGGACGTTCAAAAACTACTGGTAAATAATTTTAGTAAATCGATTAAGAGATATTAGTAGTTATAATACACTCAGGGCTGGCAACACCGCTCAGCTGTCGAAACGTGACGTTCGTACTTGCCTGTGGACATTTTCTTTGCACCGGAATTATCGAATCATTTCATTTGCTTTGCATTTGTGAGATTGTTCGCGAACTTTTACAGTGCGTATTTTTATTGCAATTGCAATACGTGATCATGATTCAATTTAGATTTACAGTAATTTTGGCGGTGCTGTGTGGTTGTGCACTAGTCGGTAAGCAGTCTTGTTAAAAGCTACGCCATAAGATGTTGCAACTGATTTGTGGACGTTCTTTGTTACTTGTTAATAGCGTTCACAGCGTTCTCGTTGCGACTCTTTGTGATGGCGTCTGTTTTTGCGCAATTTGCCAATTATTTGATTCTGTGTGGCTACCGTCGCTATCTCGTTTATTAAAATTACCCCCCTTTGTTCAGGTCGAGCTGAATTGGTGAAGCCAGAAACGTTAGATGTGCTCCCAAAATTGACAACTGATACAAGCGTGGAACCGACAGTGAATACAGAGATAACTACAGATAAAGAAGTGACAGAGACTGATGAACCCATCACACATCCAGCTCCCGACAGTCAAAATACAACTACTTCTACCACTACTACGATAACAACTACTCCATCTCCCACACCATCTCCCACACCATCACCCACTCCCACTCCACCTAAGCCCACCCCGACTCCCAAACCCACTCCCCCACCATCTCAGCCTGATCAGGGAACTTGGGAATACACAGTGAATAATATAACTTGTATTGTTATCCAATTTGCAGCCCGTCTTGATGTCCAATACCCCAAGTCTGTAGACAATGGTGAGTATTACATTATTCTATATTTATTGTATAAAATACAGATACAAAAGTATCAAAATCAATTTTTATATATGTAATAATAGTGAGAGCATCATGGATCTGTCCTCAAGGACATTCCCATCTTTATCCATAGACTGAATTATTATAATCCTGATTTACCATCTATTGAGGTTTGCAAAATGATTAAGCGAAACAGAAAAATTATTTTCAAGGAGTTGTATGTGCAACCAATACATATAAAAATATTATCCTTAGGGTAGGTTAACATAGTCTGTTAAAAAATATGCATCTGATTCTGTAACTCTTCTGAAAGGGTTGTGTGTATCTCCTTGCACCCCCTTGCAAGGGACACCCATGATTATATAGTCAAAGTGCTTGTTGCAGGGGGCTTATGGGCTTCTGAGCTTTTGGGAGTGGTTCTATTGAGGTTCTATTAAGAATTATTTTGAAATACTTTGATAAATAAAAACTCTTACCTTTATTAAAATATTATTTGTTTAGCTAAACAATATACATTATATAAAATACAAGAAATGTGTATACATGCAATTAATCTACTGCAAGTTGATTTATATTAGATAGATTCTTAAAATGTCCTTATATGGTATTTTTAGTTGAACTTCACATTGCTCACCCAAATTTTTTTTTATCTCAGATAACCTAAACAACTTATTAAATTACAGCAATCAAATACTTTTTTCATTACCAAATAATGTATTGTTATTCAAAAAATTTGTTACATTTCACAAAGCGAATGAATGTGCTTCACAATAATTGAGTTTCGTAATTTGGATGCAATATTGCTGGTAATGAGCAATTGTGGGTGCACTTATATTATCTTCTGGCTGTATTTATTTGGCCATACTGATTGGGCATTATGTTACATGTCATTTACTTGTTTTATACAGAAAAAATTAATAACTAAAAAATCACAAATATAACCTCATACTACAAGACTATTAAACTGTACATAAAAATGAAAATATCACATAACTAGAATTCTAAATAGCTATATAAGACCGAATCTTTAGGATTGAACCATAAAATCATAAGAGCACAAATATTGGTTATGTATGTATGTTTCCAGTATATAGTCTTTTCATATTAACTAACGGTGAGAAAAGTATTAAGACGATACAAAAATGTAATGCCCACTTGATTAAAGAACATTTTAAGTGTTGGGTTTGAGTATAACAGACATATTTTCTATTCTACCTTTTGTAAGAAATATTATTCTCTTGCGATTTTGGGTATTTGTAAATGAACCAAATATATTTAAATAGTATATTACGACAATTTTATATTATCTGTCACGACAATGACGGACGTGTACGCCCACTTTGCGAAATTATTGATAAGTCATAATATAGAAACGCTATGCAGTAATCGGAAAAAATAATTAATACTCATATATTTTCATTATTTTCGTTCTTTACTAGAAATTACTAAATGTAGGTTAGCTATATAATTATGTGTATTTTTATTTATTATTATTATTATTTTCAGTTAGTTTATATTGTCATTACTTTGAATCTTCTTGATGTTTATATTTTATATACATATTATATATTTATATACATAATAACGTTCTGTAATATATATATATATATTTATTTATTACCGGTGGTGCATTCGTTTGGTATGTTTCTTATCTTGTAAACGGTTGTGGCTTCGATCCTATTCAGGACAAATATTTATATGATAAATATTTGTGTTCTTATGATAAATATTATTATTACTTAAATAGGCTTATCAGAGACACTTTTATTTCGTCAAAGTAAACAATATTTTTTCTATACATTTAGATTTACTAGATTTACAATGAATTAATCGGACAACTAATGACTTATTTCCTTATAAAGTCATCATTTTAACAAATAAATAGTTCGAGATCATTGAGTAGTTTTGAAACCAGTCTGCCGGCAACAGGCGGGTGATAAGACAAGTTTTACAGCAAGTGCATTACCAGAGTCAACTTTGGTCATCATCCACACTTTGTAGGAATGTTTTTACTTTATAATCTGCCAGTTTGCCGTACCTAAACTTTACGCGTTGAGAGCAATCTCTACGACCTACTTTTTTCTCGTCGATTGCATTTTGTTGTCGGAGCTAAATTGATTTTCTTTGTAGAATATAATAAAGTATAATATTTATGAGCACTACTTATTAATGAGCACTAGGTCCTTAAAATCATTGACCTGACTTCGCTTCAAACACTTCTGTTACGGACACAGTAAATACACAGTCAACAGTAAATACATTATTAACAACCAGACACAAAACAGACAAATATTCATCATATAAATTATAAATTTTTGTCCTGGGTAGGGATAGAATCCGCGATACTTGGCGCATAAGATAGGATCACTATTAGCTGCGCCAACGGACCAGTCAGTAATAAATATTCATTGGCGTAGGTCGAGTTTCCGATAGCGGTTTATTTTTAGCAAAAGGCCACTCGCGGAAGATCGGTAATCCGTTTGTCCGCTATCTTGTTTAGTAAGTTGACACTGACAAGCCATGAGGTACCAACAGTGTAGAATAGTACCTCCCTCTGTACCAGGTGTCGTAACAGTACGACAATGTTACTAGAACCGACAGATGGCGGTATACCCACACTGTTGCAGTGTTGCTCAAATGTACAGAGCGGGGATGTGCAGCAGCATCCCCGTCGTGAAAGCTGCGCTCCGCGATTGCCAACTTGTTTGCCCTGTGCGGTAATTATGGGCAAAATTCCCCCTCTCTTGGGGAGGTCTATGTCCAGCGGTGGACTTCCAATGGCTGGCATGATGACGATAAAATATGAAAATAAAAAGCACACATTAAGTAGTTCCCGATGTTAGTCATCCCGGCCCTGTTGTATTTGGCCAGCACTGGGGGAGATATACCGCCATCTATTGGTCCCTGTACCTCAGTCTTACAATACTTAGAACCTTACGCCTCACGGTATACACACAAAGGTAAGAATTGTAAGATATCGATTCAAATGCTATCGGTCACGAAGTGGACTCGCGTCGCCGCAGATAAGGCCTATCTACCAAATGTGGGCTCAAGTGTGTTGTCTGTTTTTATTTATTTGACCAGGTCGACACACAAGCGTACAGTCCGCGTGATGTAAGCGTCATTGCAGCCTAAAGTGGCTCGTAATATCACAGGGATATGACTAACGCGTGACCTTGTGACTTGAAGATAGTATGCCCACATTATCCAGTAAATTTACTGCCTCTTTCACCCTTCAGACCGGAAAACAGCAATAAGAACACTGCTATTTGTCTGTAGAAATAGGTGAGAGTGAATTACTAACGCAGAAGATCTTTTGTATGCGGTCTACCTCGTGTTATTAATATTGTCAACCCAAATTTTCTTTCACGCCAGAATGGCTGAATAGATCTGGATGAAAATTGGCTCAGGAATTATTGCTAATCTGAAGTAACACTTGGCTACTTTTTATCTCGATAACATGTTCCCTTGGGAAATGTGAAAGCAGCACGACTTTGAAATAGTATGATGTCATGGAGCGACTTAGAATTTTTTCCGGAACAATTAGAGCACCGCAGGTTCCTCAGGATATGAAGTAAAGACCACGCGGACAAAGTTGCGGGCGGAAAGCTAGTGTTTACAGCTACGGCTTAACAAATAGAAAAGATATGATTGTTTGTTTGTTACGATTTAATTCAAAAACTATTCAACCGATTTTAAAAACATCTTTCATCATCATCAAACCAGCCATTGGAAGCCCATTGCGGGACATTGACCTTCCCAAGAAAAGGAAAATTTTGCCCATAATTGCCGCGCTGGGCAAGCGTATTTACAATCGCACAGCGCAGCTATCGCGACGGGGCTTACTGCTGCCCTATGCATTTGAGCTACACAGTCTCGGATATATATATACCGCCATTTATCGGTTCTGGTACCTCAGTCGCCTGTTACATGAGGAGGTACTATTCTACTTTGCCGGTACCTCACGGCTGAACATTTTTCACCATCGAAATATTTCATCGAGTAACGTAATCTATATTATAGTTACAAAATAGTTTGATCCTTACATAAAATGAAACAAAGAGGCAAGCTTTGTTCTTGTACGTTTTCTAACGAATGACTCGAAACGTTACATGTTCGTTATTAGAATTTTTAGAAACCAGTATTCTTAAGAAACAAGATAAGCTACATTTTATTTCTGTGTTCGCGCGGAAACGAAAGCAACGAGGGTGTTCTCACGACCTTTGAAGCACATAATAGCGTAACTAACAGATGGGCAACTCCTAATTATCAACCTAAGAAAATCTTAAATAATCTCCCAACTGATATTGAACTCAAATTGAAACGACTAGTAGACTTTCAGTGTGACTGGCCGGATGGTGTAGATGGTAGTGATCCTATCCTATGCATCAGAGGTCGTGGTGAATATATGTATCCGTTTTATATCTATGTTATACATATACATATTTAACACCCAGACACAGAACGAGCACAAATATCGATCGAACACACTACTCCCAGCTCATCATAAGATAGGAACAATATTTGCGCCATCAGGCCCATATAATATTAAATAAACCTTTCAAGACTTGTGTTAGACAATATTAACTATATTTTTAAGGAAAAAACGTATGTGGTGCGACAAAATGTCGAAGTATCATCATTGGGTCGAATGGTAGTATTATAAATTCCGTGAATTGTTATCGTGTTTTGTTACACAAATAACTGTATCCAATCCCTCAACAGCTGTGTGAATCACATTTGTCAAACATTTTGTGACTCATCAGCAACAAAACTGTATGAGAATCGTTGCGCGCGCGCATCGTCAGGCATCATGACTTTCTCCCATCAGGACGTGTACATCACTAGTTTTGTTTCATGTGAACTGTCTGAATGAAAGTTGGTCAGTCATTTGTGTGAAATTAGGAAGTGTTATTGTGTTTGGTTGTTTTTATGTGTACATTAGGTCTTGTATCTATGTTAATGGTCTAGTGATCTAGTTGTATGTATGTTTTCTCTATATTTATTGTTGTTGGAACGGATTAAACCATTTAAAGGAAAATACAAAGAAATTAAAGTAACAACAGAATAAAAAAAGAAGGGGTCTTGGTTTCTTCAGTTGAATATCTAGCCTATTGCTTGACTAATTATTGTCTGTCTCCGCTGGACTCGTTCGTTCTGCAAGACTACTTCGTAAATTGCGGTCTCACGATATCGGTTGAGATCCACATACGGTTTGCAAAGGAAAGATCAGTTGTAACAGTAGTTTGTAATAAGGTAGACCTCATATGTTCCTGTTCATTGTTACCTCACTCTCACCACATTCTACCGCCACACAACAGTGTTCGCATTGCTTTGTTCCGGTTTGAAGTGTAAAAAAGTGATATTACTGGATAATCCTTACTAATATTATAAATTCAAAAGTAATTCTGTCTGTCTGTTACGGCATCACGCCTAAACTACTGAACCGATTAAAATTAAATTTGGTACACATATAGTCTAAAGCCTTAGAAAGGACATAGGCTATGCTATATTTCATTCGGCAACAGTTGTAAGGGGTCGAAAAGGGGGATGAAAAGTTGTATGGAGTTTCGCTATTGTTAGAGCTAGAAGTTTAAAACTTTTTATTTAGGCTATTGATTTGTATATATAAATAAATATAACATTCAAAGTTAATATAAGTTAAAGTAAAAATGTATGGTGCCCAAAAAAACTACTGCACGCGGACGAAGTCGCGAGCACAGCTAGTATGAAATAATATCTAGTCACAAGGTTGCCAACGCGTTAGTTAGTTAGTTAGCCAACGCTTACTATCGCGCGGAACGTAGGTATGCTTGTTTATCGAACTGGCATAATAATAAAAGCAGTAGGGACAAAACGCACTTTCCAGTGAGTGCGGTGTACTGCTCTATTACTAGTATACGTGTAATTAATGAAGAGTCATACAATATGTGAAGAGTGAGTTATTCTATTGCATGAGTCGAAGGTAATAGTGCAGTTGGTAGGTATGCGCAATGGGCACAGGCACTGCAACTACTCGTCAGTGTGTCTTGTATACTACCTCTCTACCACCAGTATGAAGTAGAGTATAGAGTCGTGCAAGAGGGATGCTATAGATTAGGGTCAAATAAGACGCCTTGGCATATTTAGTGCAGATATAAATGCAGGTTTTCGTAGTAGTACCAGTATCAGTTTTGTTACCAGACAATTAAAAATTTATCATGATAAATAAATAATAATTCCCACAACATCTCATACATTGACCTGACTCCGTGGTAAGTCGCTTAAAGCACTTGTGTTATAAACGCCAGATAACAGAGGAATCACGAATATACTACTTAAACACATATATTTAACACCCAGACACAGAATAAACATAATTACATCATATAAATATTTGTCCTGGGTGGGGATCGATCCCTCAACTCTAGGCGCACAATATAGAATCACTACCACCTGCGTTTTCGGGGCAGTCAACATATTCCACGTTTGTCTAGAATGGAAGAGAGATAACAGAAATATATGAATGATAGAGTTAATGTAATATAGAGTTTAGTGATAATTTGCATTTAATTAAATTTCAAAAAGCCGGCTCTTCTATCAATCGTAGGTAAAAAGAAAGATGTGTGTGACACATCACACATATTTACCATTCAAACCAACACAACCCTTTCTGATACAATCGTTGGAGGTTAATGTAAAAACATTGTCGCTGTTTATTGTTAACTTCACGTATATAACAAGAGGATTATTCCTAAATTTTTGATTTCGATTCTCAAAAATTCAGACACGTTAACCATTATCTTAAAAGAAATATATTCTTAATTCGAGAAAGCCCATTACAAATACTTTCAAGTCGCCAAGAAAATAAGTAATTAAGAATAAAGTAATTAATTTAAAATACTAAAATGCTAAGTTTTTTACAAACATAAAGGTAGCCTAAGTTAAATCGTAAACTTACTATCAAAACTAAGCTTACTGCATGTTCATTACACGAGCTACCAGAATGGAATCTGCCAGAAGAACTGGTGGTGCTTTCCATTACCATATGGTGGTTGGTGTTAATATAATAAAACTCGGAGTCAGCGTCGACAAACCATTGTCAAAATCACCAAATAACCGCAATAAATTAAAAGTCAACATTTAAAAACTGTAGGTTTTAGCGGTAAATACAAGTCATCACACGGAACCAGCTTCCATTGCTGGCACCGTCTGAGTCAATTTTATAAAGTTTAGAAGTGTTACTAGGTTTCTAAAGAGAATTGTGTATCTTGAATGCACGACAATAAGTTCACACGACGATCTTGAAAAGTCTAGACCCTCGTGTGATGTAAAAGGTAGTTAGAACGAACGGTAACGAACTAATGATTCACCGCGGTGATATATCTAGCGGTACAATGCGCAAGCGCAAGGTCGCGCCGCCCCGCGCTGTGAACGGTGTCGCAATTGACGCCCCGACAGGCACTTCGCACTCGTTTGTTATTGTGCACTAAGGTTATTGAGGTCGCGGTGGGAATTCTTAGTCTGGTGAGAAAATACTCATTCATCAGAACACAAGTAACCGACCCGACAGCCTAGCGGTTTTGGTAAAGTGGCAGAATACATAGCACGTTAATCTGATGGCTGTTGACAATTACCAACTGTTTGTGGAGATGGCCTACAGGCCTGCGTGGGTGCAAGCCCCAAACAATCGGTTTTTGCGAAAATCTCTTGGCCTATGTTTCACAGTGAACATCCCATGACTGATGCTGATTCGATGATGTGAAAAATAATTATCATTATATCAATAGGTTCATGAGGTACCGGTTTGCCGTGAGGTACCGGCGGAATAGAATACTACCACTCTGTATCAGGTGTCGTAAGAGGCGACTAAAGTACCAAATCCGAAAGGGCAAAATTCCTTCCTTTTTGGGGAGGCCTGGTTCTGGTACCTTATTCTGCTCTGCTCTCTGTACCACACGGCCTAATTTTATTATTAGGATATAATTAAATTTAAAGAAAATACAAGTCAGCTGACTAAAAAACTTATTAATAGTGATTTCCTCTTAATTGAATGTTTATGTCAGATGATAAAGTGCCCGTGTGAATCTGATCCTATTTACATAGCAATCAAATATATTATATAGATTATTTCATACATCTGAGTAAACACGACGAGTCTTGTTGAACTAAATAGAAAACCTCAACGACACTACATGCCATTGTTATTTGTAGTAACTGTCTGACTCAATGTGTGTCTTCGGATTATTACGGTGCCTGTGATGATAATTTTGCATTGTTTAAAATATATGTATTAAACATAACACATTATTCGTCATCATATCAGCTATTGGAAGTCCACTGCTGGATTCTATTCCATTCCATGTCCAGCACTGCTAGACATGGAATCCTTGAGAAATAGGGAATTTTAACCATAATTGCCGAGCTGGGCAATCGTGTTAATAATCGCAGCTTTCGGGAAGGGGGCGCTGCTGCCCTGTGCATATAAGCTGCACTGTTCCGGATCCTGGTACAGGGGGTGGTACTATTCTACTGTCGGTACCTCACGGTTCAAAGAATATAATATACACATTAGAATGTATATTGTAATAATAAAAATATTCTTTATTGTACACACCATAAGCAACACATTCAAATAACATAGATTTAGAACAAATAACATTTTATTGTTTTAACAAATATGAAGGAAAATATTTTCCGCTCGCGACTTCGCCCGCGTTGTTTTAACCTACGAATGAAATGATCATACTTGATAATTTATTGCTTGCAATCAAACTAAGGACAGTCTGGAATTTAAAGAATATAAAGAAAGACTTAAAAGCTGTTGCCGTAAGGTTACCGAAACTTCAACCATGGAAAAAATAGTTAAACTATTCCACTTAAGGAGTATAGAGTATTGTAGGAGGTATAAACGCGTATATGCTAAAATAACTTAGCAATTGTGGGTGACAAAAAATATATAATATTTCCGAAGTTCTAGTCTTTGGCGGGTGTGTTACGAGACAGTCTGACAAGCGATGTCTACAACATCTTTTTACGCACTGCGTAGAATCTAGTAATCTACGATATTGAAACAACTCTTTCAACGACTTTAAAATGCGGTTTTTTTGTAAATGTTTTGTTCGACGTTTCCGTTAACTTGCAGCAACCATTCTCAAGAACGACAAAAGATGTTGGCGATGTTCCCAGAAAGATTTCAAATACTCGGATATTCATTGTATATTTACTTCCAGCAACCAACATCGCGACAGCCTCCATCAACGTTCCAGCAAACGCGACTGTCCCCTACGGCAACTGCAACGGCACTGACCAGTGGATCATGCTCAGTTGGTCAGCCTTCAATTCCAGTGTTGCCAACACCATGAAGTTGGTGTTCCATAAGAACGAAACCACGAAGAACTACTCGCTCAAGTTCATGAACGTCACCTTGGATGCTAAGATCCTCGTCAACTCTTGTAAGTACATTGTTTGATCGATTCTTTTATTTTGTTTGCGACGTGTCTGGGACTCCAAGCTAAGCGGTATACCCACTAAACCCCCCGGGGTGTGCCCTCTACCGGAAATCGAGAAAGGTGGGGACCTCTTTCGAGATCGCCACCTCCTTACGGGCGGTCCAGTTGTCCGGGCCCTCTCGTTATGTTTCGTCGGACACAACAGTTTGAGGACCCGTCTTAATGTTGGTTGAACATAGTGTTTCTCAAAGTGTTCTTGAGTGAGGGATTCGAAAATGGTTGATCTACCGCCGAGTCTGATGGCTTGATGTGTCAGATTTAGGGTCCGGCGGTAAAGAAAAAGAAATGTATATATACTGACTGGATCGATAGACCTTATCCTGTCTTGCACCCACGAACCTTGGCGGACAATATAGGATCACTACCATTTACGCCATCGGGCCCGTCGTATGAGAAATATATAGTTAAGCTATGTGAAATATGATCTGTATGAATTATTTTGGTTAGTTTAATAATTACATGAGGTAGACTTCATACAAAGGTCGCTTGCTTTGGTACCTCTAACCTATTTCTACCGCCAAATAACAGTGTTCGCATTGCTGTGATACAGTTTGAAGGGTGAGAGAGGCAGTAAAATTACTGGGAAATGTGACATAATCTCTCCAAAAGTCACAGTCGGGTTGGCAACGCGCTAGTTATATTACGAGCGTCTTCAGGCTGCAGTGAAGTTTATTATCATGAGGACTGTACGTTTGTTTGTCGATCTAAACTAAAAAAATATATTTTAGTATACATCTTTGCTAGTTTAGTTAGTTGGTTATTTGTCTAGGTGCAAGATAACGTGATGTTTGTCCCTGTTCGTGTTGCACTGTATTGATCATGCAACTTACGTAATCAGGCTCAGCGTGCAACCATTTTGTTCACTTAGATACTTAGTTATAGTTAAAATAACCGATTGTCTCAATACAGTTGAGTTACTTCGCAACGAGTTGATAGCGCTGTGGCACGATCAGTGAAGTTAAGCTACCGTTGTAATGGTTGGTGTTCGGATGGGGGACCCGAATAAACTTCAGCTCCGTTTGTTACGGTTCTCGATACACTCACGTTAGCTTTGTGTTCCGTATGTTTGTAGTATCTTTATTGTGGGTAAAAAAAATGTATGTAATTTTGTTTCATACTTATGTGCCAGTCTGATGGTGCTTTCGGTAGTCTTAAGAGGGTACATGGATTCTAGTCCCACCCAGGACAAACATTTATATAAGGAATGTTTGTATTTGCTTAGTCCCTGAATATTAAATGTCTGTTAAGGAATATATTTGTGAATGGCCCGATAGCGTAATTGGTAGTGATGGTAGTTGTGGGTACGACAAGGACAGATAATACGTGTGTTTGTTCTGCATCTGGGTGTAATATATATTGACGTATGATATTTGTGATTCCTCCGATGTCTGATGGTCGTAACACAAATGCTATAAGCGATTTGATTTGTAACCGATTCAATGAATGAGACGTTATGTGAATTTTGTATTTTTGTGATTCCACTGTTGTTTGTGATCCTGCCTAATGTGTGAGATGTTGTATGATTATTTGGCTACAGATTGAAGATATAGTTTTAGTTATTTTATTCAGTTACATTAGCGAATAACGGCCTTGATTGGACAAAGAGAACGGGCCCGCTTTCAATGCGGCCTGAAGAAATGTCTAGCTCTATTACACAAGCGTCTCTTATTCTTCAACCGGCCTCTGAAGTCGGGTTTTTCTGTGTACTCGTCGATGCGGAACGTGTTTGATTCTCGCGACCATTTTTTTTTGGCTATTCTGGCATTTGACCGCGACCCTGATGGATATATTGTCACTAGTTGATATCACTAAGATATTCTATTTTTAGGACCAGGTTGTATGGGATTCATTTAATAATTCTAATTACATTGATACTTATCAATTACAATGTCCTGAACTTGTTCGAATCTTCTTTATATCAACCGTTGTAAGTCCACTGCTAACATTGGCCTCCCAATAAAGGGATTGCATGTTAGCAAACGCAGAGAGCAGCTTTCGCGACGCGAGCTCTATTGTTTCGGATGTATATACCGCCATCTGGTGGTTCTGGTACTTTAGTCGTCTCTTAAGACACCTGTTACAAGGGGGGGTTCTGTTCTATTCTGCCGGTACCTCACGGCAAATTTATGTTAATTGTAATTCATACTTAGAGGCTAGCTTCCCATGCAGTTAAGCGCGTACAACGTAAAACTAAAATATGTTTTTAATTAATTATAATAATATTATATGTAACATACAATGACCTGAATACGATTTAAGTCGTCTAGAGCATTTGTGTTACGAACCACTGACAAGCCAGAAATCCTTAGTAATATTATAAATGTGAAAGTAACTCTGTCTGCCTGTCTGTTACGCTTTCCCGCTTTAACCTCTCAACCGATTTTGATAAAATTTGGCACAGGTAATCTTTAGACCCTGTGAAAGGACATAGCCAATTTTTTATTTGAAATAAAGGTTGTAAGAGGTCGTAAAGGGGTATGAAAAGTTGTATGGAAGTATCGCTATTTCTAGAGCTAGAAACTTGAAACTTATTTTTAGTCCATTCATTTGATATAAATAAATATAACATTCAAAGTTTATATAAGTTAAGGTAAAGGGTTACAGTACCCAAAAAAAACTATTCCACGCGGACGAAGTCGCGGGCTTAATCGCGAAATCTTAAATATAATGCTTAACTACAAATTGTTAACACCCAGACGAATATACTTTGATACAGCTATACCTGATAGATTGAAATTCGAGAGGATTTTATTATCTAAGCAGGCATAAAACTAAATTCATCGATCGAATATGTTTTAGGTGGCAAAACATCTAGTAACGTAATCCATATCATTAACTGTTTTTTTTATAATAAATAAAAATAATCTATTCAGTCTGTGTTGGATGATCACGATGTTGTAGGATGACGTAGTTGTTTCCTGTAACTTATTGTTTTCCTCATGTCTGTTGTAGTTTTATTTATTATTTCAATATGTTGATAAACAAGCAGATGGTCCGCGTGGATAGTAAGCGTCACCGAAGCCTATAGACGCTGTTTAGTGATATCCCTGTGATGATACTAGCGACTATAGACTGCGGTGACCCTTACTATCATTCGGACTGTATGCTTGTTTAACGACTTAGACTTATAGAAAAGATATTATTTGACTTCCAGGTGCTCTAAAAAAGGCACCTAGACATTTAAGTGCTAATAGAAAACTACTTGGTTTTGTATAATCCAGTTAAAGCCACGAAACCCTATAACTAATCTTTCTATTACTCATAATGAGGAAAACACAGATTAATTTACAGATTAAATTATCATGATAGAGAAAAAACGTGCTGTTTCAGAAATACCCATGTCTCTTTGAGACATGACTTTATGCCAGCATCTTGTGCGGTTTCACCAGCGTTAAAATGTAGAATAAACCTAGCGTCATTTATGCTGCACTGTTATTAGTCCCAGCGTGATGTTATATAGCCTATAGCCTTTCTCGATAATTGGACTATCCAACATTGAAATATTTTTTTAATCGCACTAGCGGTTCCTTTGATTAGGCCGTTTAAACTAACAAGCAAACAAACTCTTCAGTTTTATAATATTAGTATATGTTTAAATATAAACTACCTACCGGTTTCGCACGGGTGCAATAAGGATAAAAAATAGGTTATTGTGGGTTATCCCTGAGAGATGAATACATGCGATCACGGACTTTTTGTGGACCTTTTTAAGATGCACATATTTACGTATTACAACATTATTTTGATCTGTCTCGTCGGGTTCAGCCAGCGTTTGAGATGTAAACGCAATTGTGTTTATTTACGAGATCACATTAGAAAATTCTAGAATTATCCGTGTTTTTGTACTATATTATGCAAGCATTATATATATATATATAAACCTTCCTGTTGAATCACTATCTAAGCGTACACAGGGATGGACTGACAGCGGGAAGTGACTTTACTAAGTGGTGATAAGCAACAAACTTACTAACAATCGAATCTTTCTTTGACGGGCCCGATAGCGCAGATGGTAGTGATCCTATCTTATGTGGTCGTGGGTTCGATCCCATCCAAATATTTATTTGTATGGGATCGAACCGACTTAAGCGACTTACCACGGAGTCAGATCAATGTATGAGATGTGTGAATTTACCTTTACACTTTAATCAAATATTTCCTGTTTATGATATAAGTATAGATAGTCTGTCGAAATACAATAAGCTAACCGCTATTTTTTCCCCTCAGCGGCGCCTGGCGACGTGATTGAGCTGACCGGAGGCGAAGAGTGGCAGACTCCACTCGCCACCTCGTACCGCTGCAGTACGCCCACCCAACTGAGGCTGAGCACCGACAAAACCAACATCGCAGCCAACCTCACTCTGTCCAACCTTCAAGAGGAGGCCTTTAGGACTGGATCCGGTAAAGGATTCAGTGCGCGTGAGTATATTTTTGCTATAGCTTTTTTATTTTGGTTTTATATACATACATGACGCCTGTGTCCCATTAGGGGCAGAGACTATGGATCTTCACTTGTTGCGATCTTGGCATCAAACATCTCGCTTCCCTTTCTCGCATTAGTCCTTTCATACACGCTCGTTTATTCTTGGTACTCCACCCTACCGCTTCTACCTGGTTAAGATATGTTCGCCTCGGTCGTCTTATACCAACTCTTCCATTCACTTACGCTCTATATATTTGTGCAATCATTCTACTTTTATGTATCCTTTCTACATGTTCAAACCATCTCAACATTCCTTTCTCTATTGTTGTCACAACATCATTTACACCACAGTGATTTCTTATCACATTATTCTTTAATCTATCTCTCAGACTCATTTTATTTTTATAATTCGATTTAAATATTATTTATTTTTATTATTACTAACTTATTTTATAAGTTATACTTTTACAAAAGAAGGGTCAGGTTAGAACTACCAAGAATAAACGCGCGTGTATGAATAGACTAATGCGAGTAAGGGAATCGAGAAAGGTTTGCCAAGATCGTAGCAAGTGGAGATCCATAGTCTCAGCCTACCCTGATGGGACACAGGCGTGATATATGTATGTATGTACTTTTACTAACCTACCATAATTACTTAGGTAAGTTAATGTTGTTGTCAAGACATGTTAAGGACTATAGTCTTGTTTTTCTAACTTCATCATGTTAATAACTATGTATGATTATAATCTGTTGGCTTCCCATAAATTAAATAAATAGATCAAGGCCGGAGTATCGTTGCGCTAAAAATATAATAGACCCGACCCGATGGCACGGAGTTGTGCAAACTTCAAATTAAAATACAGTAATATCTGGGAGTAACGAGATAGATGGTACTGAGTATCAACCATCAAATTGCGTAATTCGGGGTTTCAACTTACCATACACCTAATAATAATACACTTAATTGTACGGTTGGCAACAGATCAAATTAGTCATATCTGACAATTTTTTTCAGCCTTTGAAATCACTGTCTCGCAGTTGTAGATTAATATCGATTGCGAAGTTTTGACAGATTTGGTTAGGTGGATCTGGTGCTGTGTGTACATCTAAATTAGGAGACAATAAACATTAATAGTAATGAAGTACGGCCTTATCGCATACAGCGATTTCTTCCAGGCAACCTTTGTATGGAAAATGTGTAGAAAACATATTTAAAAACATGAGGTAGTATAAGGTGTGTAATAAAAATAAAAAAATAACGCAAAAACATGACACGTTTTGAAACTAAAATAAAAACTGCAATACATTGACCTTGAAATATATAACAAACAAGTAACTACATCTAACGTATGTTTAATGTTTAATTGGGACCAGAGACTAAAGAATACAATAATCTCAGGGATATATATTAATCTCAGATGACAGGCCCGATAGCACTGATGGTAGTGATCCTGTCTTGGGCGCTAATACACGTTGGTTTGGTTCCCTACACTGCACAAATATTATGACGACATTTATCTTTGTTCTGTGTCAGGGTGTTAAATATATGTATTTAAGTACCAGCATACCATTGAAAGTCCACCGCTGGGAACATGCCTGTTCAAGAAAGGTGGTTTTTTGCCTATAATTGCCGCGCTGGGCAAGTGTGGTGGCAATCACAGAACGTACGAGTAGGTTACGCGACGGGTATGCTGCTGCCTATCTTTTAATGTGCTCCCCATCTGTGCTTTCTAAGATGCACTTTTTCGCGTGGATATACCGCCGTCTGTCGGTTACGGTACCTTAATAAAAATATACCTAAGGTAAAAGCAGCAGCAATGTATATCGGTGGTGTTAGTTCAATAGCCACGAAAGTAGAGATTGTAAATAAAGTTCAAAATTCGATTGAATAAATAGTCATCATAAAAATCACCTCCTGACAATAACAAACACATTTAAAAAAATTGTGAAATCAGTCCAGCCGTTCACGCGTAATGGCGTGACCAAGGGAGAAAGGTTTTCATTTATATCTATATAAGCTGTGCCCGTGACTTCGTCCGCGTGAATTAGATTTTTTGATACCATACCTCTTTACCTTAACTTATTTAAACCTTGAATGTCATTTTGTTTATTTCGAATCGATGGCCTGAGAAATCAGTGTCAAGTTTCTAGCTCTAAAAATAGCGATACTTCCATAAAACTTTTCATCCCCCCTTTCGACCCCTTACAACCCTTATTTCGAATAAAAAATAGCCTATGTCCTTTCTCAGGGTCTAAATATTGTCTACCAAATTTCGTCAATATCGGTTGAGGAGAGGTTTAAGCGGGAAAGCGTAACAGAGTTCCTTTCGCATTTATAATATTAGTAGGGATACATATATAGATATTTAAGTAATGTTCCTAAGCATGGTTAAAGTAAATAAAAACAATAAATATTAGTTTATTGATTACATTTTTCTCGTATTGGATTCACATCGAGCGTGCAAATCACAAAGAATTGCTTTTCAGCACATTTTTCTGTTTACCTTCAGGGTTCGTCGACCTCTCTTTTGTCGTTTTGCACTTGTAGAACCTGGCTGTTGCGTGCTTATTTAGTAGGTTATATGCACAAATATATAGAGGCATCTGAATATTTTGTTAGGTTTTAAATATCGTCAGTGTTACTTCAATACCGCCTATGTAGCATTCTTTATTTATTATAGGTACACTTACAGATTACAGTTATAGACACTAATATTTATAATCTATACTAATATTATAAAGCTGAAGTTTGTTTGTTTAAACACGCTAGTCCCAGGAACCGCAGGTTCGATTTGAAATTTTTTTTCAGTATTGGATAGTCTAATTATTGGGCAAGATTATTGGCTACATAACATCTTGCTAGCTAACAGCGTAGCATTAATGACGCTAGGCTTGTTTTACAAATTGACGCGAGTCAAACCGCTTATAATATTAACTAGACGGTTACCTAGGAGATGTGTACAGGACATGTTTTATTTTTCAATTATTTAAATTATTTTTTTATCAAACAAGACGTAAATAATGATGAAAATACAAATAAAAATTTCCCTCCCAGAGGTCTAAATCTATTATTAAAAACATCTGTCTTTGCCACTATCATTAAGGTCCAAAATATCAGCATTTTCATTCGAATTTTGAACTTTTACGATCGCTACTTTCGCAGTACTGAACTAACACTGACGATATATTTCTTTATTAGTATAGAAATAAAACGTTTTTTATCATAATATTATCATCGTGTTTTCACATACGTGCGATAAAACTATCGACGCTGTCAATCGTTCCGTAATGTTATACTGATGATCATTATTTTTTAAACTGCGGTGTATTTAATTGATAACAAGCATGAACAAACGTACACGCGTACAAACATACGAGTATATCATCGTATCAACCGTTAGATGTCGCTAGACACCGGCGTAACACAAGAAAGGGAGAATGTTGACTGGCAGATAATGCTAACTGGTGTTAAGTCCGCCATTTGTTATAATCCGCGTCCCGTTATATCCGCCAAAATAATATAAAATGTATTGTAATATTTTGTGCAATAAAGTTCAATAAATATATAAAATATTGCGCGTAACTGCCGTGCTAGGAAGCGTGGTGGTAATCTTAGAGCGTGGTGGCGACGGGGACGCTCTCGCCCATCGTCGTCCTATGCTTTTGAGCGACAGTTGCACAAATTTTGTTCAACCATTATGTAGCCTACGTCGCAGAGGAGATCAAGTTATGTAATGGAGAAAGAATTTTTAAATTGTTTTTGGAGTTTAATGGTAAAACAAATATAATAAAAATAGAATCTTTCATCATTTATAAATTAATAAAAACCGACGGATTCGATGGTGCAGATAGTAGTGATCCTATCCTGTGTACCAGGGGTCGTGGGTTTGATTCCCACCCAGAGCAAATATTTATATGTTCTGTGTCTGAATGTTAAATGTATGTATTGAAATAGTATATTTGTGATTCCTCTGTTATATGGATATACCGCCATCTGTCGGTTCCGGTACCTCAGTCGCCTTTTACGATACCTAGTGTAGAGTGAGGTACTACTCAACTCCGCCAAAACCCCATAAGTCTAGAATTAAACTAGTAAATGTACTAAGCGGAAACCTTAAACAAAGCATCATTGTACAACGCGGTATCGAAAACAGACGCAGCTATGACGCGTTATCTGGTGAAAACAGTGCGCCTCTATCGAGCTGCATACGCTCTATTATCTAGAAATGTTTAAATTGAGGGCGTCAACACTTTCATTAATATTTTACTCGTTTTTTCATCATCGTCATCATTATCATCATAGTAGCTGTAATACGTCCACTGCTGGACATAGGCCTCCTCCTCTAGGAAGGGGGAATATGCCCATAATTACCGCGCTCGGGAAGCGACCACGCTTGAGCGGTAATCGCTGAGCGTAGCTTCGCGACGGGAATGCTGTTGCTCATCTCGCATTTGCGCTACGCTGTTTAAGGTGGATATACCGCCATCTGTCGGCTCCGATACCTCAGTCGCCTCTACACCTGGTACAGGTGGAGGTACTTTTCTGCTTTGCCGGTATCCCACGGCACTTGTCTACTACCAACTACAATGAACTTTGAAGAATGAGAAAAGCAGTGAAATTGCTGGCAAATGTGACCGTGCCTTCAGTTCACAAGGTTGTGATATGTATTGAAGTCCAGAGATGCAAAATGGGTACCTACCCGGTACCCGAGACTTCGCATGCACAATTTGCTTTGAGGTATTTATTTGTATAGATATGAAAATTAATTATAAACACAATTTTCTACTTTATTTAATTACTAATTACTTTACTTAAATTTTTAATTAATTTACTTTAATTACTAATTTAGAATGTAATTCCCCGAAGATATCAAATTATATGGAAGCAAACGATACTTATCCTTTGAATTTCAACAAAAACTCAGTATCAAAAGAAAAATCCTCGTCTTCAATTATAGTTTCTCAACTTCCAAGTTTGCCTAGAACAGATTGCTCACAGCAGAAACACGGTTTTGCATTAATTAGAAGTTATTGAACATTTTCTTTTGTAACGTTATGAGTTTACGGTAATCTTAATCGATTGACCTATATGTTAGGTGACTCATAGTTCCGTAGGGTCATAAGGGTCGTTAGTATTGTAAATATAGATTTTAGTACGTGTTGACAATATTATTGTGATTATTGTATAATTGGACTTGCAATTAGTAAATTCGCTTAAGAAAGACAAGTTTTTAATTCCACAACGTCTTATGCATTGACCTGACTCCGTGGTTAGTCGCTTAAAGCACTTGTGTTACAAACGCCAGACAACAGAGGAATCACAAATATACTACTTAAATACATATATGCAACACCCAGACACAGAACAAACACAAATATCATCATATAAATATTTGCTCTGGGTGGGAATCGAACTCACGACCCTTGGCGCACAAGATAGGATCACTACCATCTGCGCCATCGGGCCCATCATAAAAAGGCAATAGGAAAAAGGTAATACTGTGGAAAATAAATATGCGCAGTAATTTGTCCGTCATATTGATTTACTAGTCGGTTCGTATATCTTACATATGTGCAGCGATAACGGCTTTGACACCGGGCCTTTGATAACATTGTGGATTCACTATAAATGACAAAAAGTTATGAGTTTCTTTTTTAATATGTACGCAAAATAGTGCGATTCGCTTATGAAAGTGACGGTGAGTATTTTTTGCCTGTTCTCGCTTTATTTATTCGATCAATCTTCTTGGAATTTTGAATACATGTAGTTGGCAGTACGGAGTTAGACATAGGCTATGTTTTTTACTCCAGTGGGATGAGCGATAAACGACTATTTGATATTTTAGTGCCACAAAAAAAAATAAGTTGAACTATTTATATACTATTATTTATAATATCTATATACCTACGCTATTCGATAAAAAATAATCTAAACAGGTTATCCAAATCGGATTTAAATTTTTGAATATCAACTAAATAATTTCCATGGATAAGAACAAGTTACAAATAAAATATTTAAATACTCATTTGACAAACAACAAATACTTGATTTGTCATCATCATTATAGCAGCCGTTAAACTTCCACTGTTGGCTACCACTACTCAGGTCGTTCTTTCCCAACTCTTTTATTAATTTCCACACATATATTTGAGCAGTCTTTCTACTTTCGTTTCTCTATTGTTGTCACCACATCGAGATCTTTTCACACTATTATTTAATCTATCTCTCATCTCTCACACCATACATACTACGAAGCTCTCATTTCAAAAGCAATTATTCTACTCGTGTGCTTCTTTTATCATACCCAACATTCACCATATATCAGTGTTGGAACCAACACGCCTTTATGAACAGACAGTCTTGCCCATTTTGACATGTTTTGGCTACCCTCAAAAGTATGTAAGGCTCCATTGACGCTTTCACTCTCCTTTCAATATCTCCTATTTTAAACTTTTAAACTTTCATTTTTATATTTACCTACGTATTTATTTACATTTGATTTTAGTATTTTTGTAAAACACAGTTAATTTTATTAAATTTAAATAATATCCAGGTACTTATTAAAATTATGCGTAGTTTTATCTAAACAAATGTAATATAATTATGATAGAGTGATAGTAAGTGCTGTAGACGCTCGTGAATATCACAGGGAACCACTAACGCGTTGCCAACCTTGTGTCTTAAAGAAATTATGTCACATAACCCCGTAATTTAACTGCCTCTCTCACCCTTCAAACCGGAACACAGTAATGCAAATACTGCTATTAGGCGGTAGAAATAGGTGAAGTAAGGTACCAATGCAGACGACTTATGTGTGACGTCTACCTCGTGTATGAATACGATATCGTGTTTGTTTGATTGTTACGCTTTTATGATTTAACCTATCAATATGTTTTAATGGAATTTAGTATTCTTTTTATGTTATAAAGTCTGTAACCAGCATATGGTCCGCTAGATCGTAATCATGACTGTAGCCTTTAGACGTCCAAGTTATCACAAAGATATCACTATCGCCAACCCTGTGAACTGAAGATACTATATCAAATTTACCCGGTAATTTATCACTATCTCTCTCACCCTTCAAATAGGAACAGCAATGCGTACGCTGCTATTTGGTAGAAATAGGTGAGAGTGATGTACCAACGGAGACGACCTTTGTAATCAGTCTACCTCATAGATACATGCATATGCATGTTTATACCAAGGTATTCCTAATGGTTCTTTAACCCTATTTGCGGTTGGAAAATAAGTGGGTAAATAAAAGTAAGCTATATACATCGAATAACACATGGACTTCTTATCTGTGTTATAAGAATATCAGATTATCGTCTGCCCTGTATTTATTTTGATATAATATCGTCGCGTTCTTATATCAATATTTGTTTGTCTAGACTATTATATATACATATACATACAACTTTGAACTTTATTGACAACTGATACTTACGCGGTTTTGAACTAGCCCCAGTCATTTACTCTTTACATAGGTATATAAAGATCTGGCTTTACAGGCTTCCATAATCTATGGCTACCATTCACATACGGTTTTTTTTATTATTTATGACTTAATTTGATGCATCCCAAGCGATTCTGGTAATGTACCTTCAAGACCCTCGGCCGATAAAGTCACTTCGTTAAATATAAATTTATATATTTTATGTATAAATTTCTCATCACAAACTCGGACTAATTACGATCAATACAGAATTAATACAATTAAAGTTTATGTGAGATTGATGCCGTGAGGTATCGGCAGAGTAGAATTGTATCTCCCTCTGCATGCACCAGGTGTTGTAATCGGCGACTAGGGTACCAGAACCGACAGATGGCAGTATGTCCACTCGAGACACTGTAGCTCAAATGTAGATGTAGGTGGAGATGGGCAGCAGCAATCCCGTCGCGAAAGCTGCGCTCTGCGATTGCCAACACGCTAGCCCAGCGCGGCAAGTATCCGCAAAATTCCCCTTTCTTGGGGAGGCCTATGTCCAGCGGTGGACTTCCATTGGACTGGACTATAATGATGATGCCTAAAGTAGGTTTAAACACAGGTTAAACATAATCTTATATATACAATTTTCGTGTTACGATTAGTAACCAATTATCCAAAACGGCTTGACCGATTTTCATGATGTTTTATATGCTTATTCAGTAGGTCTGAGAACCGATTACTACCTATTTATCGTACCCCTGTGTCATAGTAGGGTTGATCACCACCGACATTTGTTTTTCTATAATGTTCACTCTTCTACGACCAATCACAATTTTTTTATATCGATATTAGTAATTTAATAATTTTATATAATTTATAAGGCAGAACAACATTTGCCGGGACAGATCTAATATTTCTGTTTACTACTCATATTTACTATTTGTTTATTTCCTGACGAAGCCGAAAGTATCTGAAACGTCGTCCGAAAATAAGTTGATTAAACTGAGTTTGAAAGCCGTTAAGAGTCGTTTTATTACACGATGAAAATATAATGCTTTTCGCGACCGCCTCCTCATTGTGTTTAAAGATCTTTATTCTAATACGAAATTACATTTCATTTACAATGAGATATTATCATAGTTCTAATAAAAATCCCTACTATTATTATAAATGCGAAAGTAACTCTGTCTGTCTGTCTGTTACGTTTTCCTGCTTAAACCTCTAAACCGATTTTGGTGAATTTTGGCGCAATCTTCTGACTCTGAGAAAGGACATGCCATTTTTTTATTCGAAATAAGGGTTGTAAGCCGTCGAAAAGGGGATGAAAAGTTGTGTGGAAGTATCGCTATTTTTAGAGCTATAAACTTGAAACTTATTTTTCAGGCCATTGATTCGATATAAATAAACATGACATTCAAAATTTATATAAGTTAATGAGGTAGGTACCCAAAAAAACTGTTCCACGCCGACGATGTCACAGCTCGTATAGTATATATTAAGCCGACACGACTCTAAATACAATTTTAACTTACTTTTAAATATATATATGTTTTCACATTCTTTAATAGTGTTAAGTAGTCCAAACAGTACAGTCTCTTTCTATAGCGAGTTCTAGGCCGATAGTCATACTTTATTCTTAGTTCGGAGATTGTGGGGGTAGCCTTTTTAATAGTCTTACTTTTGACAGAATATGTAACTATTTTATTTACTAAGATGCATGTATTGAATTTGTATAAGTTTTTGCATATATATAAATAGTTGGTGTGTAGAAGAGATATTAAAATAAGGCTTTAATGGCTTTGTTTTGAGGTCTCTGCAATGGATTAAGGTTTGTAGGTGCAGCTCAGCCCCAAATTTATGAACACTATAATCGCAGTGCGCCTGTAGTCCCAGCACCCCTCACATCACACAGGGAGCGCACTTTGTCCCATAGAAAATGACTTGATTTAAAGTCGATCAATTAAACTTTTATTATTTACTGTAATGAGTTATTATCTCTCTCTCTCTCTCAGACATATATCACTAAGTGTTTAGGACGAAATCCAAAGCGTAAAGTGGGTGTTTTAATTACTCCCTTTATCACAATTGTTTTTAAACACGATATTTAAACGGATTATTATTAACTTTTTTTGAATTCTGTTCATCTGTTTCCTCCTTGAAAATGTTAAAATAATTTCATACATAACAAATACAAATATTTACCATAAAAATATTTTCTCTGGATGAGAATCAAACCTACGCCATGACCTTTGGCGCACCAAATAGTATAACTACTATGCGAGTCATCCAGTAAAAGAAAGTGTGTTTCTTTGTATGCATCGACTTCGTTCTTCCTTCAGCAACGTACGGACTTTCCTTCATTATAATTTATAATTCACACATCTCATACATTGACCTGACTCGAAGGTAAGTCGCTTGAAGCACTTGTGTTACGGATATGAGACAAATAAGGAATCTCTAATACCAGCTCTTGAAAGTCCACTGCTGGACATAGGCCTCCCAAAGATAGGGGGATTTTTGCCTATTGCCGCGCTGGGCAAGCGTGTTGGCAATCGCAGAGCGCAGCTTTTGCGACGGCGATGCTGCTGCCCATCCCCGCCTTGTGCATTTGAGCTGTAATATTTTGGATGGATATGGTAGGGGAAGGTACTATTCTACTTTGCCTTACGGCATTACAAATAAAATATTTAAATACATATTTTACACCCACAAACAAACCCAAATATTCATCAAATAAATGTTTGTTCTTGGTGGGGATCTAACCCACGACCCTTGGCGCACAAGATAGGATCACCACTACCTGCGTCATCGGGCCTATGGTCAATAACTTTATCTGTCATCAAAATTTAAAAGCCACTGTTTATTGTAGCGCGCTGGTGCGGCGGTGGTGACATCCCCGACTCGGTGCCAATCGCCGTGGGCTGCGCGCTCGCTGCGCTGGTCATCTTGGTGCTGGTGGGCTATGTGATCGCGCGCCGTCGCGCCGCCACGCAAGGATACCTCTCTATGTAAGTAAATTGGGAACACCCCATATGAAATTTATATAGAATGTCACATAACAAGATGGATCAGTTTTGTTTGGCATTAATGTCTAGATTCTGGTTAAAATATGTTGGTGTAAATATAGATCAGTCAAAGCTTTCTAGTGTTTAATTTACTCGTGATATACCCTGTTCTTCATATTGTTGCATCTTTTGAATCTCGGACACTTATCTGCGAGGGAATAATTCGTTTTCTTAGTAACTTGACACCACAATCGCTCTTCCCGGCAATTAGCCGAACTGTCTGGCAATGGCGCCAGATAGGCCGGGATTGCGGGGAAGACACTTGAGGTGAATTTGCCTTGCTTATGCAAGTTGGAGCCGAAGAAAGTACAAAAGACCACGGAAGTTGTTAATAAGATCATTTATTTAAGCCTTATTAGTGATGCTTTCACGTAATATTTACCAGCTACATTGCCTGGTGTTATCATTGTTTCTAATTCCTTAACTAAGTATGGAAATACTTAGTCATAAGACTGTAAAGTTATTAGCAAGTTAAAGTGGCAGTGGGCGGGGCACTTTAACGCAGAACAGATGACCTATAGAGCAGTTAGGTTCTGGAAGGAAGACTATGAGCTAGCAAGTAACGTTGCTGGGTCCAAGGTGGACGATCTAACTAAAACCGCAGGGTCGCGCTGGACGCAGGCCGCATACAACTGGTCCTATTAGTTTTTTCCAGCAGTGGTCGTTTTATGGTTTATGATGATGATGAAACTGTATCTAAAATTGTCACGATCTAGTCTAGATTAATCATGTTGTGTGTGCCTTAAATAACTTAAATATTACTACTAAATTCTTAAAATTATTAAAATATAATTAGAACCTTTTCAAATAAAAATAAACGATGTTTCTTCGTCTTATCTCGCTTTTGATGTACAGGCCATTCTCGTGAGGAGTATGATATAATACCCCTAATTGGGCTAAGCAGAGACTAGATACAATTTGCTTCAATTGTACATGCTGCCCTGACTTCTGCATGATCAATTTCTTATTCGGACGATGTATCGTGGCCTTCTTATAATAATTCATGCAACATCTCATACGTTAACCTGACTTCAAGATAAGTCGTTAAGTAAAGAAGATATCCATTAGACAATATAATACTTACTACATCTGTAATATATATAGTTTATTTATCATATCGAGCCCTTACCGCCAAATTATCGTAAGCGACACTTGTTGAAAATGCTTTTTTTTATCGTAACTTGAATTTAAAGCCGTAACGGACATATCCCAGTCGACGTTTCCCTAAAAAAGAAACCGTTATAAAGTTATAGCAATTGCTAAAATTAATTTGCTTAATAATATTTATAAAAATCCTTCTCCTGTAGAATTTGGGTTTTGTCGGTTACGCTAAGACGGCGGTAAAGGCTCGATACATGAGTTTGTGGGTGGGATCGAACCCACGACCTTTGGCGCATAAGACAGGATCATTACAATCTGCGCTATCGGGGCCGTCAAAAGGACAAAGATCTTCCACCTTCTAAACTCTAAGAACTAACTTTCGACCATTTAGTTACGTTTCAATAGTTTTTTCATGCCAAACTTTTTACTTGCAGGTAAAAAGCGATGCCAGCGGAACAGTTGGAACCGACAGTCATTTTTGCAGTTTCGACGCGTCGCATTTAACAATAAACTTAGGGCCATTAGCTAGATCTCTGTATGTAACCCTTCAGGTACCACACTCAATTCAATCAAGTATTTTTACATTTTGTCCTGTATTAGAAAAAAACATAGTTACCTGTTTAATAAATTATGTCGTCTTGTGTAATTTTGCCATCTGATAGCTCTTGATTCTGATTTGAATGGATAAAAAATCCTACAATAGTTGCCATATGCTATTATTATCGTTCCAGTTTCCACAGATCATATACTTACATATTAATAGTTTTCAAACGTGTTTCGGAGCCGTTAAAATTGTTTTTAATGTGTTGTCAGCTGTCAAAAATACACCATATGTATATGAAAAGTGAATTTTTAAATATATCGGCTTGTTTTCTAATTTAGGTTTTGGAAAAATTGCTCAATAATATCATTTTATTTTCCTAAAACGAACCGCTTTCTTTATTATTGTAATTGAATTATAAATAAAAATATTGTAGAGATTAGGAACACAAACGCTGTTATTACAAATTGGTTATTGTAAATTGATTTCGTTCTTTCGCAATTTGTGTTATCTAGCTTTTGTTGGATCGTGAAATGGCCATATGTGTAGGTTAGTCTCATCAACTTTTGATAGTGACATTATAACATAAAACAATACATTACTTTATAGAATGTGAAAACATGCAAAATTATTAATAAAAATGTGATGTTAAAGTAGAAGTTAGTTGAGAATAATTCCCGGCGTAACATTATTATTTTGAATGTTTTATTTTTGTGTATCCTTTTTATATTTTTATTTTGTACTCTTGTGATTTGTTTCATCCAAAGATATAATTTCCAATAGCGATTTTACCATATGCGTTATATAGATTATAACTGTATTGGATTATAATTATTTTGATGTATGTATCTCTCTCTGTCCACAAATGTTAAATTCCGTAAAAGACGTCAGTAGAAATAGGTAGATGATACAAGAAGCAGTGTCTTTTACTATAAATAGATAGTATTCTAAATATATTTCTATAAGTGTAAAAATGTGTACTGGACAATTTCATTGCTAGAAATGTTATGGACATCAAACAAATTCCATTCGTTTCATTAACTAGTGAAAGGAAAAATAATATTCTTAAATGGCAACACTACATTGCGGTCATTCCTGTTACGTTGAAAATGGCAATGGATTGCCCAGTGTGTAGGACTGCGCCGGAACAATTGTGCGCCTGTTTGGTTTATTGCACATGACTGAGTTATTTTTTATCAGCCAGTGTTTATGCAAATATAGAATACCTACTACCAACATTAGTATTTCACGATAAAATTAACAATTATTCCATTGAACAATCGCGAAGGCGCAGTTCGTAAGAGGGGAGGTAGGGTTTTGAAATGGGTAGGTTTAGGTCACTAGCCGATCTGTGGTATCTGCGACGGGTTTTTTTTTTATAATTTAACGATTAACGATGAAAATGATTACATAATAATAGTAATGTCTGTCTGTCGCGCGCCACAGAGCGGCCGGAGCGTGATGTACGACTGGAAGATGAAAATAAATGTTTTTTATTGCCACATTAGGCGTTTTATTTCGTTTACAAGCGTTAAATAAATATTACATTAATATTTACAATGTATCTCACTTAGTATAGGTAGGTATGTACACGTATCGATACGCATGCACGGTCCAACCGTGTTGATAAAAATAATGAATCGGTTTTTGTGATAAAATTAACAAAACGTTAAAAGTGGACTTTTTTAATCATCTTTTTGTTACATATTTTTTATCTGTTTTGGTCGAATTTGTTTCTCAACAAACAAAATAAATAAAATTCATACTTTATTGCACTTAATGGCGTACACAAAGCTGTAGATATAGACCCATTCAAATTTGTCGAAATTCCACAATGTAGTCTTTATTCAAAGGTGAACCCTGTCAGATGGAGATTGAGTTTGAAATTGATTCATTAATATTGCTGGTTTTAAGTTGGTGATAGGCTTGGCAAAAAGTGTTTAATTTAAGTATACTATTATTATCAAAATTATAATATAAAAAAAACACTAAGCAACAAACTGGCAAACTTTCAAGATGGCTGCTAATTACCTAACATAAGTCTAATTTTGAACTCAATGTAAAAGTGAATAAAGTACATTATCAATTAAAAATCTCTGGTAGATATTTTCTCTATCTATATAAGTAGCGAATTTCATTTGATGACTTTGACGTCAGTTTACGTTTGGTAATAAGTACACACAGCAACAAATTAACCTGCAGAAATCTGTCAAAACTTCGCAATCGATATTAATCCATAACAGCGATACATTCAGTTCAAAATGGATTGTAAATATTTGGGTAGGTTAATCTGTTGCTTACAGTACAACTCAGTTGGGCAGTTCTTGATCTGTAGTAAGTGTTGGTACATTAATTAATCTTCCATACCAGTCATTGGAAGTCTAATGCTGCATATAGGCCATCCCTAGAAAGGGGAACTGACCATAATTGCCGCACAGGCGTGTTAGCAATCGCAGGGGGGGGGGGGGGGGGTACTATTTACTCTGCCGGTACCTCACGGCTTTATTAATCTTTACGTAGTATAAAATTAAATCTAGCTTTTAATCTAGTCACGGTTTTAATTCAGCTTTCAGCCATACTTTGACCGCGATCAACATTATTTTAAAGCCGTGAGGTACCGGCAGACTAATAGTACCGCCCCTTGTACCAGGTGTTGTAAGACGACTATGGTGCCAGAACCGACAGATGGCGTTATATTCATCCGAAACAGTGCAGCTCAATGGGACAAGGTGGGGATATGCAGCAGCATTCCCGTCGCGAAAGCTACGCTCTTCTATTGCCAACAAGCTTGCCCAGCTCGACAATATGAGCAAAATTCCTCGTTTCTTGGGGGGGATTATGTAACAGCGGTGGGCTTCAAATGGTATATTAATGATGATGAACATTATTACACACATTGCAAAATTACGCAAACGAATTCGCGCGCAATGATTACTATTTTTTTAATACATGTAGGTAGGTAGATAAAAATAATGAGTGTATCAAACGAACTTATCGAATTTATCGACACGTTAAAACAAAGTAGGTACATTAATCTCCTTTTTATTGCCTGGATATATTTTAAACATATTCTGTTCGCCAGATTGATACGATGCCTCTGAAAGTAGCCGTGGTCGTTATTAATATGTGGTGGTGGTGGTGTGGTTGTGGTTCAGTACTTCATCTCGCATGCTGTTATTTTTTTATTCAACCAGGTCGTCAAAAAAGGATACAGTACGCGTGATAGTAAGCCTATAGACTCGTAATATCACAAGGATATCTATCAAAGCGTGTTGCCAACCTTGTGACTTGAAGGTATTATGCCATATTACCCTTAAATTTCACACCTCTTTCTCATTCTTCAAACCGGACCACAACAATGCAAACATTGCAATTTGGCGATATAAATAGGTGAGAGTAAGGAGGTTATTACTTCTGCGGGTGTTGGTGGTAACTGAATTATTTTATTTGCTGAGTAAATATTATGTTATTTGACATGGAGTGCACCGCTTTGCATCACTCTGCCAGCGGTAATACCTACGCATGGTTATTAAAATTTTATTAAATCTAATAAAACCTCTTTTCAACACTGTATTTCTTTTTACTTTTTATGACAATAGCTTATTAGTTACAAAAATGTTAAGTCATGCTGGTGTATGGTAATTAGTAATTCCACTAAGTTACAAATGTTCCAGAGTTCCAAAGTTCAGAGAGAACAAAAATTGTATTTTTGTTTGCCTTGACTTTGAACCTCTGGAAACTAGTTATAAATATCGTATAAAATTTAAATTAATCAAGGCATTCCGGTCCTTATCACACTTAAATGGTATACAGGTAAAGAAAAAAATGTCATCGTCGCTGATACTTCAGTACCGCGTATGTAGCTTAAGTTAATAAGGTCCATTCTCCATCATGTCTAATTGAATTTTCAACTTTATTTGCTACTGCTACTCACGCGGTATTGCACTATCATCGACGATATTTACATACATACATCTATACATATATACACACATACATCCATACATACATACGTATCGTCAATGATACTTCAATACCGCGTATGTAGCGTAAGTTAATAAGGTCCATTTTCCATCTTTTCTAATTGAGTTTTCAATTATATTTGCAACTGCTACTAACGCGGTATTGCACTATCTTTGACGACATAGAAAAGTACCTATACCGCGTATGTAGCCCAAGTTAATAAGATCCATTTAACATCTTTTCTAATTAAATTTTGACGTGACAACGTCTTATATTAGGTTGTGGCTGGGAGTCACTTATGAAAAAGTGTAACGCTCGGTAACGTTACGATGAGTCACCGAACGAGAGAGAGGCCCGCCGAATGCCTTGCGTCTCTCTCCCACTCAACTATGATCGGTCTGTTGCGCGCGCAGCACTAGAGAATCAGGCGCATTGAATCGGCGCATGCTTGTGTCTCTGTCTTTGTCTTTCTCGAACGTTCTTGGCGTTGGAAAAACAAGAAAGCGTCATAATACAAGTTCACACGTGTGGTTAAAGTATCGTCAGCTGTGTCTGTAGTGAAAATTGGAGTGCTTAGATTCGTCATTTACAACAACTACAACAATAAAGGTAAATAATTGTACACTGATATTTCATTATCGTAAACTATGATTGATTGATTAATTGTTAGATTGACACAAAAGTTGAGAAACTGATTTATTATATAATAATTAAGGCCAATTGAAAGCATTGAGTGTCAAACTTCTTAATGCAGTTGAAATAAATAATTTAAATTAAATTATTAAATAAATTTAATTTTTATTTTAAAATAATTTAAATAAAAAGTACGTGCCACCGTTCGTGCAAGTTGATTCTAGTATACCGATTCTTCTGTGTGGTGATTTTAACAAAAACGTAAAGCCTGACAACTCGTTTCTTAATTTCATGAAAAATACGTATAATCTTGATTGCGTATCAAACGTTTCTAAGTCAACTACGTTAAAAGGAACAACTATCGACTTGACTTTCGCAAGACACATTACAGCAGAAACACTTCCTTTCATTTCATATTTCTCCTATCATCGTCCTATCCTCAACAAAATCACTCAAATAGGAATTAGTTAAGTTTAAGTTTACATGTATTGTACATTAGTTTTAGTAAACAAAATATATTTCTATAGTTAAAATTAGTGCAATTCTTATTTTCATTCAATTCCTTGTTTCTATTGTGAAATTTAATTATATTCATATCAATAAATATTCTACCGAGAAAAAGACGTTGTCACGTAAAATCTTCGCCCGTAAAACCGACTTTACAGGCAACCATTTTTTAGCTTAATTTGCAACAGTTACTTATGAGGTATTGGACTATCATCAACGATACCGATATGAATATCAAGGACTAAAATACCATGGCTGATTCATATTCAGTACAATTATATGTAACCAGAACCAAGACATTGATACTTTTGACAAAAATATGGCATAACCAATTTTTCCCTGTGTTCTTCATTTGATACCGAGAATTCAAGAGTTAAGTCAAGACAAAAGTGTAGACTAGTAATTTTTTTAACTAACCAACTTCATATAAATATACTTCATATAAGTATATAATTAAATAGTTTAGTTTAAAGATTCAGCTTGAGAATCGAAAAGAATACAGCGGTAGAAAGCCCAACCAAGTTTGAACTCAAAGTTTCCTATTTAGAGTTTATTATCATTTGATAAGTCAACCTGTAGCTTTGTGTACGTATAATTTACCATTACGTGTGCAGGATAATTTATCCTGATACCATCTTTTTGATCACATAGTCGTTCCAGTGGAAATAGCTATAGTTCATAAAATACAAGTTCCATAGTTGGTCCAATACAGCATATCGTTATCTAAACCTACTGAACACGCTCCGTAATAAATATAGAGTTGACGCTCGCTAACTATTAAAGCTGATCCCTACGTCTGTATGTATGTACACGTGCTACCGGGACGAGGAGGGCTGGATTTTAACCGCTAGATGTCGCTGAATAGTTTATTCTTGTTAATTATGACGGCCATTTTGAATGTCCGCACTGCATAAGATGCGTGGATCAAAGCCTGATGCGGATTTGTGAATTATAAGAACTGCAAATGCAGCCAGGACCAATACTTTTCTTGTCATCCGAAGCACCGAAGAGCTCAAGATTAATGCACTATGGTATAAAAAAAATGTATAGGAAGGTGTAATTGAAATAAATTAGGTGTTGATTCAATTTAAACTTTACAGCAATTAAAATATAACTTCATAATCAATAACAATACTAATAATATCAAAACACAAGGGTCTGTGGCCAACTGTTATTGGCGAGGTGTCCAATCACATCTCAGTTATTCTGACAGCTGTCAAGATTGCTTACTCGTGATTGGTCAAACCATCGCTGATCTTATTCAACACGGCGGCACCTGGCGATGAAAAATGCAGCCCCGATCGTTTTCTACGATAAACTAGTGACTACTGTTAAATGCATTATTTGATCATTCTTATTATTTTTGTTTTATTCAACAAATTATTCAATTAAAAATATAATCCGTATCGATTGTATTTGGTTATTCCTTATGTTTATTGTGCAGATTATTTTGTATTATTAATTATTAAAGGTAAATTAAATTACATATATAATGTTTGGTCGCATTAACAGGTAACTTAATCTATTATATACAAAACACGATAAGTACATTACTCTACGTCTACGAATACTGGTGTTAAAGATTAAGTACCTCATATGTACATGAGTATTAAGTGTTGCCATCATAAATAAAGTGATGTTAGTTAACATTAATACTTAATATATATTTACATTAGCCTCTGTCAGTTTCGTCTATGGAGACAATTGGATACATTGAACTGTTGAGAACAGTATTTATGTACTTATATATATAACAATGTACGATTGACTATTCTAATGGCACTATTTGGTAAGTTAACTATCTTAGTGTTAATAAGGCACTTTGCAGACTATTCAGATGGTAAGATTATGCGATACAAACTTTTTTAATTTGTTGACTTTTTTTGTTTTAAAGAAACTACATTTTAGATCGTAATTACATACTAATACAAATTTTGACATCGAATTGTATTGGTGTTACAATGGTGTTGCTAAGATTTATGAAGGCAGAGGTCAAAAAGTTCCCCAATTTACCGTTTTTTCCTTTACAATGTAGTGTTAATTGTTGTTTAGAGCAAACAGGAGTCAATTGGGTTCCCCTGTTGGCGAAATTACCAAAGTTTCGTAAAGACGAGATACCCGAGCTCGATTTGTACATGTCCATTTGAAATTACAGAACAAAAACTTATCTGATATTAAAATTTAAAAGATTTTATCTGCAACGAGATATATTTGTACGTTCAGCTCGAGTTCACGAAATACGAGGTTGGGGAGCACTCTGGTTGTAACCCGTTAATATTAAGGTCAACTGCTGGGAAACTACAGTCTTCTTAACGATCATGTTAGACTTTCGGACCAGCTCCTCTTCTCAAAAACCAAAACTCTTCGTAGTTTCATTACGTGTCAAGCTCAGCCGAAGACAAACGGCCGAAAACAATGTTCGATCGGTCACCGCTCGGAAGCTGGGGCGTAGAAGCAAGTGTGGTCTACCGCGCGACCGGGCAGGAGTCGAGCAGCACGTGGTGTGCGTGGTGCAGGCGCGACCAGTCAAGTGCGTGTGCGCCGGCGCGCACGTGTCGAATGCAGCCTTTGAAGTTCTCGCGTCCGCCCGCACCGTCCCCCCACTCCGCTGTGCCTTCTGTGGGAGGAATTAATAATATTTTCAAGCACAAACTCAATATTATTTATTAAGATAACCATATTTAAATCGTCAAAAATGTATACAATATTAGAAATATTTCAAGTTAAGTTACTAACGTAGTTACTGCTAGTAATAATAATGGGCATGGTTTGTGATATGTTAACAACACCATAGGCCGTATGAATTCATCATCATCATCATATCAGCCATTAGAAGTCCACTGCTGGACTTAGGCCTCCCCTAGTAAGAGGGAATTTTGCCCATAATTGCCGCGCTGGGCAGGCGTGTTGGCAATCGTAAAGCGCATACTTTACGGTGGGCATGCTGCTGCCCATACCCACACTGTGCATTTGAGTTACACTAATTCGGATAGATATACCGCCATCTGTCGGTTCTGGTACCTTAGTAGCCTCTTACGACACCCGATACAGAGGTAGATACTAGTTTACTCTGCTGGTACCTCACGGCATTATGCATTACCTTCTTTAAACCTGGAGCTGGACTGCTTAGACGATGGATTCCAGTAGGCACTTTTAATTTGCCCTATATAAGGTGTGTGTCGTATGCACTAATGGATGATGAAACCTCTTAGCTATCAACGACCTAATGCAGGTTGTAACAATTAGCCTAAATTGAACTCTAAAACTTACTGATAAATAGCAGCCAGTTTTTAACAATCAACATGAATGATCTATAAACTTAAAGTTGAATTTAGCCTGCTCGGCTTCTACAGGATGTTAGACAGATAAGGTGTATCTATCGGGAATTGATACAATTGACGCTTTAGAGAGCTGTTTACTATAATTATTGTGTGATTACATACATACATCAGGTCACATCTGTTCAAATAAGATAACTCGTTTTTCCGTATCCTGTTATCTACTGAATGCACCCGGGTTTATATGTCTACAAGGTCTTTCTAAATTGCAACGATTCTTATTGCGCTCCACTTCGGGAGTATTTGAATTAACCATCATCATCATAATAGCCATTGAAAGTCCACTGCTGGACAAGAAAGTAGGAATGTTGCCCATGATTACCGCACAGGGCAAGCGTGTTGGCAATCGCAGAGCGCAGCTTTCGCGGCAGGGATGCTGCTGCCCATCCCTGCCATGTGAATTTGAGCTGCAATGTTTTGGATGGATATACTGTCATCTGTCGGTTCTGGTACCATATTCGCCTCTTACGACATCTGGTACAGGGAGATGGTACTATTCTACTCTGCCGGTACCTCACTGCAAGTAGGTATTGAATTAATAGGTAATTATAATGCACCCATCTGTCTATTTAACCAAACTCCCTTATTGAACGTCCTGGCGTTGTATGTATTTGGCAGTCGTTTCAAGGCATTGCACCAAGTCCGATCGGGAAGTGTGTTCTCTGTGATAAGAAGTGGTGCAAGTGGAGTGGTGCAGGTATAGGAAAAAAACATGTTGCGCTTGTCGCGAGCGTTCATAAACTACGGTGCCCTAATTATAGATAAACAAAATTTCCTTATCATCATCAATGCAGCCGTAAATCTACTGCTAGACCTTCCAAGATGGGGAAGTTTGCCTATAATTTGAATGCTGCTACATTGTTTCGGATGGATACACCGCCATTTCCTTATGTACCCCTGATATAGGAGAAGGTAAGTAGGTACTTGTATTCTACCCCGCAGTCAACCTGATATAGATCGAAGGTTACAAACCTGGTAAGCCGCCTATGTAGAGCGGCGCGGGCGTGCTGGCGGTCGGGTCGGGCGCGTCGATGTGCAGCGGCGGCGGCGCGGGGCGCAGCTCGGGGCCGGCGTCCAGCGACAGCGCGGCGCCGCGCACGCGCACCTCGTGCCAGCGACCGTCGCACGCGCGCGCCGGCACGGACACGCGGGCCGCTTCTTCGCCGCGCCACCAATAGCGGGTCAGGACGACCTGCGGCGGTTAATTCATTCGTTATATACATTGTTTATTTTTATTACAATTATCCACTTTACATTTGGTTTTAAGTCGGACTCCTCTAATATTAGATCAATATCTGTATTTAAAAATACATATTTTATGTAAATTATTATCTATTATATATAATATTGATAAAACATATCTAATATACTCATTGATTTTAATGCTTGGAAGGATTCAGACTATGCTCTAGGTGCTATCTCTGATTTATGCAAAGCCTTCGAATGTGTGTATAATGAAATATTGTTCAAGAAGCTAAACCTCTATGGAGCGACAGATACCGTATCAAGCCTACTAAAATCATATTAAGAAAGTAGAATATAATGAGTAGATGACCGGAAAACATTCATCAGGATCACTTGTTTTAATGGGCGTACCGCAGGGCTCTATTCTAGGACCTTTTGTTGTTCTTGGGCTTTTAAAATTACATAAAATACACAAATTAAAAACTGCTGGGTATGTTTAATTCAGGTACTTTCTAGGGGCTATATCACATGTTATTCTAGTTTGTGTAGTAGACATAGTAGACATACATTCGTTGTGCAGAGGTTGTTTATATATATTTATAGAAAACCTATTGCTTATTTCAACCACTTAAACTTGAATGTCATAAATAAAAAAAAATTACAGTATTTTAATTTAATATGTTATTATATTTGCATGTAAAGATTACATAAAGTCTGGAAATATACGTCTTATTCGCTTAAATGTACTCACCAGTCCGTCCTTAAGCTCTAGTAACATATGTTTGCTGGCCAGAAGCACGCCGTTGGGCTCCCCGCTGCGGAACTGCAGCCGCACTTCTGTCTCTCCCGCGCCCGCGCCCGCACCCGCGCCCGCTTCCGTCTCTGCATCATCCTCCGCTCCCGCCTCTGTGCCCGACTCCGGTCCCGCAGCCCATGAGCTAGCCCAGGTTGCGTATGCGTCGCCTGGAATACGGTTTTAATGATATGGTGATTTTAAAGTGTGTACATTTAGAAATATTAAGTTTAGAACAAAGTTGGTTTTCTCCCCGATGTTAACGAGAATAATATGTAATAAAAGATAATACAGACAAGTACTAGCCAGTTTAATTTACATGACGATATTTGTGTTTGTTCAGTGTCTGGGTGTTGGAAATATGTATTTAACTATTATATTTGTAATTCCTCTGTGGTCTAATGTCTGTAACAAAAGTGCTTTAAGCGACTTGACTTTAGTCAGGTAAATGTATTAGATGCGGTGTGAATATTATTATAGAAAACATTATTATTCTAAGATGACTACTATAGTTAAATATATATTATAAGTCTATTAATAATACAAAATTTAATAATAGCCAAAGTCATTATCGGAAAAAACCACATAATAAGACACAATAGTGGTTTAACGCCATCTGTTAGCGTTGTGCGTGATTTACATTTGTGCAAGAATGGCCACCATAAATATTTTGTTTGTTTTAAAGAAGACAGATATAATTTATCTCAAAAGAAACATTTTACTATGAGATGAAACCTGATTTTGAAATTTAAGCCAAACAATTGTTGAATTAATGAACTTAAATTTGTAAACTGTAATGTTACTATACTGTTCTGACATGGCAAGAGCTGATAAATAATTAAAATATGGTCTTTGATCCGGTCTAAGTTCGTACGCCGACTAGATCGAGGAGTCAAAGGAAGAGTAAAGAGAGAACGTGAGAGTGGATGACATACCAGCGAAGAAGGCGGCTTGCTCGACGGCGGGGAAGCACTGACCGACGGCGTGGTGGTCGCGCACCAGGTCCTCGCCGCGGCCGTTCACCGACACGCGCCGCACACACCCAATTAGGCCGCCCAGCCGGATTATCTGGAAAATAGCGAGATACATTTTAATGGTATTAAGAGATACCAAATTATAGTAGACTACCGCACGAAGATGTGTCATAGAGCAAAATTAGCGGCAAATAAATTATGCATATACTAGATATAAAGAAGTACATATATTTATATATCTGATAATAGATAGATAGATTCAATAAATTGGAAGTTTGGTTTGATATACGAGGTCGATGTGATCGCTTGAAATATACGACAGATCGACATTTTGCTAAATGAAGGCCGACAAACAAGCTTACAGTCCACGTGATAGTATGTGTCACAGCAGCCTATAGATATAATATCATAAGGTTATCACGAGCGCATTGCCAACATAGTGACTTGAAGATATCATGTCGCATAACCCGGTAATTTCGCTGCCTCCTTCACCTTTCTAACCTGACCACAGCAATGCGAACACTGCTATTTGGCGGTAAAAATAAGAATGAGGTACCAATGCAGAAGACCTTTGTATGAGGTTTTCAGGCTTCGATATTTAAAATTAGAATATCACCTCTAACGTTAGAATTGTTTTTTGTGTTTCGGTTATTTAAGAGTTGCGTATTGAAACAAGCGTCGCGTCTCACCGAGTTGGGCAGCGTGCGCGGCGCGGGCGGCGCGGGCAGCCCGCCCACGTACAGGCGGTGCGCGCGCGCCAGCGCCGGCGCGTGCGCGTGCGCCGCTGCGCCGCCGCTCGACAGCGACAAGCGGGTCCGCGTCACTCGGATTGTCACCTGGAACATTTCAGTTATTAGCACTTTCTTTATGGCTTCGTGGCCCCGGTTCACGTTATAAATGAATAAAGAACAGGTTCTTGGCGACAGTGGAAGCACGCATGTACAGCGCGGCAATTATTGGGCAAATACCGAAAACTTTTAGAAAAATGTTGCCTGTTAATATCCTAATGTAATAGTTCTATATTCTATCTAGATGCGCCTGCAATTAGACAGATTGTAGCGATGCTTTCTTCTGCGCCAAGGATCGTGGGTTCGATCGCCATCCATGGCAAACATTTAAATGATGAATATTTGTGTCAATCCCTGCTTAGAATTGTTTTAGTAAATAGATCGAGATGATTCATGAACGTGAAGCTAAAGTCAAAGTCAAATATATCTATATAAATAAGCCTACTTTTATATAGTCAATACATAAATATGAGTACGGATTTGCTGATTACAATTTTAGCCAAATGATCAAGGACCCTTACAACCAGTGTTATAAGAGCCATTTTAACAGTAGCTCATTGAGTTCATTCCTACTTCAATACTAGTCTGCCGGCACTAGACTGGTCTTACAATTATGTTTATAGCAGGTTCATTACGTTAGCCAACAGAAAAGAACCTGCAAGAAAAACTGATGGTGATTTTATGAGAATTTATAGTTTTGATCTACAAGTGTGCTATAATTTTAAACTTAAAGTAATGGTGATGTTACACCGGATAGTGGTCGATGAGATGTTGATCAATCGTGTTGGTACTGACCGGGCGCCAGGTTCCGTCCGCGACAGGCGCGGGCAGTGACAGCTCGCGCCGCTTGCGGCCGCGCACCACCAGCCGCAGGCGACCTTCACGCATCACTAGCGCCAAGTAATGCTTTGGTTTCGCTTTTGAACCCTTGTAACGTTTGCGGGAATAAATAATCAATTATTTTAAGCTCGCAGGAACAAAGATATAGATTGTGCCCGCGGCATTTAAAAAAAATAATTTCTAGAATATAATAAATAGTCTTTTGTACCAATCACAAGAGTGGTAGAGTAGGGCGAAGATTCCTTTAGAAAGTTATCACAATTCGGGTTATTGACCTTATCAAGGACTCAAGGAAGGTTCTTATTGGTTGGTGGGTAATCTGGCTCCATGGCGTTTCACACATGGTACATAGTGACGGTGACGGCACCTGGCACATAATATCTTTACATTCTCTTTCCTCTTTGCAGATAAATACACTATTAAACATCCTAAGTGCATCAGTGACTTACCGGCACCAGCAGAAGCAACCCATCAGGGCGGAATGTCCTGAACTGCAGTGAGACTTGAAGCTCGCGTGCGCGCGCCGGCAGCCGCACGGCCGCGTGACTCCACGGCGCGTCTCCAAACTTCACTGCACCAGCTTCTACTGTGTATGATGTTGTCTGGAATATCATAATGAAAAAAATAAAATTTGTTCTAAATATGCCGTGTGGAAGAAGATAAATGATTTAGACTAAACTGTGCAATGAATATCTGGGATATTTTTGTCTATTTCTAAAACCATTCCTTTGCCATTAATTACATCAGCCACAAAAAGTCCAGAGTTAGACATATTCAACTGTGGACTTTTTGTGGCTAAGGCCTCCCCAAGATGGTGTTTTGCCTATAATTGCCGCGTTGGGCAGGCGTGGTGGCAATCGAAGAGCGCAACTGCGCGACGAGGATGTTGCTGCCCATCCTTACCCTGTAGTATTTAAGCTACGCTGTTTCTGATGGATATACCGCTATCTGTCAGATCCGGTACCTCAGTCACCTCTTACGATACCTGGTATAGAGTGAGGTACTAATCTACTTCGCCAATATCCCAAAGCCTAACTGCTCAATATTTGGTGCGTTAGAATGTCTGTATCAACCGTAACATATGATATATGGTTGGCTTTCTATGTGAATAAATCCTTTAAAATAACATGTTATTTAATGGACAGATAGCATACTGGTGGTTATCATTCTGCAAATATTTCAGCACAATCTGTAATATTGATCGATGATATGCAAGGTGGAAAAGAGAAAACTCGGTTTCTTTTCTGAACTAAAGGATTATTTAAATATTTTAACCAATTTTATCTTATACAAGTAATGAAGCCCAGTTAGGGTCCGGCTTTACCTTGGAGCAGCCCGCGTCGTCGCCGGGCTGCGCCTGCAGCGCGCGCGGCTCGGCGGGCGGCTCGGCGCGCGGCTCGCTGTCCGCGCGGCCCAGCTGCGCGCCGCGCCAGCCCACTGCCGACTCCAGCCCTATCAACCTGAGGGACCACACTTTATTAGTGACCTACACTTGGAAGCCGCTTTAGCGTAATCAAATTTTCTTTTTATAAATTAAACCCCGAAAAGTCTCTTAGTTCTCCCCTTAAAGAATCTTATCATTGAAGTGCAGTCAAAGATATTGACTTACGTTTATCAAAGAGATTTAATTTTGAAATATAACCTAATGATATTTTTGAACTTCCACAACGTCTCGTACATTGACCTAATTCCGATAAGTAATTTAAAGTACTTACGTTACGAACATCAGACAACAGAGCAATTACAAATATACTTCTTAAATAAAAGAAATCATACATTTAAGACCCAGACACAGAACAAACATAAGTATCACCATATACATATATCCTGCATGGGGATCGAACCTTTGGCACATAAAATAAGATCACCACCATCTGCGCCATCGGGCCCGTCCGATGATATGTCGCATAAACCATACAACATATATTGGATATGTTGCATAAACTGTAAATTACAGAAAATCTCGTAATCGGTGCCAGAAGTTTGCCACTGCGTGAGGCAGGAGTCACAAAGGATGAGTCCAATTAATGTCATCTGAGGAAAGTGAAGTTAGCAAGCAAATGTCGCAAGCATTTTATGCTTGCAAATTTATAACACACAGGTTAAATACCTTTCAGAGAGTCCCTTTCAAACAGATAATGGGGAACAACAAGTGTTCCACTAGCCATGACCCAGCCGCGGGCTCTATGATTGGAAGATTTTAAGGACTGCAACTGCATCATTTTAATGGTCCTACGAACCGGAACCAAGTTCTAAATTGGCTTGCATATTAGGTTGCATAGGTTATTTTAATTTTAATAAATTTTATTCCTATTATTCTTCGATACTGCTCGAAATCTAGAGTATCATCGTCAGCCATCGGAAGACATAGGGTAAGTTTTTTTCAATCAATAAATCCATACTCAGTACGATCCTAATATAATTATGAAAGTATTATTTAACATAGACCAAAAATTTCATCATCATCATCCCCAAGGTCAAGCCTCCAAAAAACTAGGGCGAATTTTTTCCATAATTGCTGCGCTAGGCAAGCGTTATGGTAAACGTAGAACACAGCTTATGTGTCGGGGATGCTGCTGCCCATGTCCGCCCTGTGTATTTAAGCTACGCTGATTCGGGTGGTTATACCACCATCTGTCGGTACCTAAATCGCCTCTTAGGACACCTGATGCAGAGGGAGGTACTATTCAGCACAGGCGGGGTACTATTCTGCTCACCGGTGGCTAATCTAGGGTGGGTTTAGTTAAAAAAATACGTACTGTGAGTCAATGATGAGATCAGCCACGGTGCCGGTGAAGCCTGTGGCGGTAACGGCGGGTCTGGTCAAATTGGTGCCTAGCTCCGGACTAATTCCGCCCACAAACAATCCCCTGGTTCGTGCGGCATATGCATTGCCGGCTAGTGTACCAGATGCCTTACGCTCCTCGTCGGCCCATAGTTCTAGCTGGAGATAATACATGTTATGACATTAAAAAACAAAGTCTCCGCGAAGTTCTATAAATAAATATATTTTATGTTATGAAGTCAACAAACAAGCATACGGTCCGCTAGATGGTGACCCGTGACCGCAGTGTAAACACTCGTGTCATCACAAAGATATCACTAGCGTGTTGCCAACCTTGTGAACTGAAGATACAATGTCACAATTACCTAGTAATTTCACTGCCCCTATCACCTTTCAAACTGGAACACAGCAATGCAAACATTGCTATTTGGAGGTAGAAATAGGTGAGGTACTTACTATATCAGACGATATTCACACTATGTAAGAGGTCTAACCTCTTACAAAGGTCATCTAAATAGACCTGAATAGACCTTACTGTTTGTTTAATTAATAAATATTTTTACTTATTTGTAATTTCTATTAGTAATAGAATTCCCAAAATAGGTTTAGTGGTTTTTTAAGCATATATATAAAATACAAAACCTTTCTTTTTGTAATATGTATAAATATAGTTTTTTTAAGAAAATAAATAGTATGAACTCCAACGGCTCTTCCACTTTATAAAAATAATTTATAAAAATATTTTTTAAATAACCATTGTATCAATGTTGTGTTTTGGTATAAATAGCTATTGAAATGCAAATATTGTAATCAATTTTATTGTTTATTAGATGTCAATTTATTGTAATTAATTTAATGTATACCTAGATTTTATAAATTTTAGTTATTAGTAAATTATTAGTAAAGCTAGCTAATAGTTAGTTCTTACATATTGCAGTGCCCTCGCAGGGCGTCACGTGAAACTCTGATTTATTTTGTAATTGTTCATGTTATGTGATAAGCAATAAATTAATTGGAATTTGAATTTGAAAAAAATATAAATGAGATATGGTTTCCAGGTCTAGGTCTAGGAATAGTAAAGATTACCTACCTGTTTATGAGCTCGTACGATACGAATGGAATGCAGTCGGCCGTCATCGAATTTGGTACCATTCGTCCTAAGACGGAGTTCAGCTTTACCCGCCGCGGCTACCACTTGCAAATCCCCTATGGATAAACCAAATAACATTAAAATCACATACGCAGATTGATCTAATGGCTTAAAATAAGTTTTCATTCATAATAATAATAATAATAATAAATTCCCACAACATCTCATACATTGACCTGACTCCGTGGTAAGTCGCTTAAAGCACTTGTGTTACGAATGCCAGACAACAGAGGAATCACAAATATACTACTTAAATACATTTATTTTACACCCATACACAGAGCAAACACAAATATCATCATATAAATATTTGCTCTGGGTGGGAATCGAATTATAAGTATTATATTTGTGATTCCTCTGTTGTCCGTAACACAAGGGCCTTGATATTACTAATACCGGATTTAGATTAATGTATGAGATGTGTAGATTTATTATTATGTTAATCATGTTATTAAAGGAAATGCTTACCTAATCAGTAGACTGTAAGGAGAGGTGTATACCTCCAACTAAGAGAATATTGGACGGGGTTAGAGTTTATTTGAAAGCTAATTGGTTGCTGGTAAGATGACGTTATTTTTTTTTACGTAGAACACCATACCGTATTCGACCTCGGGCAATACTGACGGGCTCTCTATACGTACGCACACCTATCAGAAAATCGAACAGAACTCGCTAAATCTTTCAGGGTACGTCCTAATATATACAGATAAGAATTCCTCTCGGACTCCAACACATCAGTCAGGCCGGGACCAGTTTCATATCTGAATAGCTAGGATAACACTGATCATAATAATCTTAAACCCACCTTGCACCAGCAACACTGCTAGGTAATGCTTATCATCGGCGTCGACGTCTTCATCCGTGTCGTTCTCGATTGCCGGAGCCCTATATAGAAGCAGTCCGTCGGGAGCGCGCGCCCGGAAAGTCATGCCTAAGGCTCCTTTGCGGCGGAGACTTGGAGATGGCAGCTCTATGTAGCCGGCACCTTCAAGCACCGCTGATCTGAAAGTCTGAAACAATAAATCGATTAACGCTGTAAAAGTTCAAGTCGTGCTGTAGGGTACCGGCAGTGCAGAATAGTACCTCCACCAGTAACTGGTGGCGTAATAGGCGACTGAGATACCGGATCCGGATGGAGTTAAATCCAACCTGAAAAGCATAGCTTGAATGCGACAGGTCGGAAATAGGCAACAGCGTTGCGTAGCTACGCTCTACGAATACCACAACGCCTGCCTAGCGCGGCAATTACAGGCAAAATTCCACTTTTTTGGTGAGGCCTATATCCAGCAATAGACGTTCTACTGCTGCTATGATGATGATGATGATAAAGTTCTAGTCTATGTTTATTTATAGCTAAACAAAGTCCTGAAAATTTTGCTAGTTAGCTATAATACTGAACTAAGGACAGTAGCAAACCAGCAACAAGTGTTCCACAAATTTTGTTACATGACGCCCCTTAAACGCATTGTCGTCCCCTCTGTTAGCATATTAATCCTGAGTTTTTAAGCTGAGGCCTAGCCTTAAGAAGTCCACATACATACGCTCATATGCTTTTTTCTCAATACGTTCCATATTCGTATTAGGATCCAACTAATAAATACATACTTATGTATTTATTGATTTTAACACTTAAAAACCGATATTGAAACAAAATGAACTCACCCTATGCTCACAGGTGGGCTCCACCCCGTGTCTCGTCGGAGTGTCGAGCAAGTTGTACCCCTCCCGGTCCACCATGAGGGCCCCGATGCAGCCCATGAGCGGGCGCAAGCCGAGCGCGTCCGGCGGCGCGGCGTCCGGCCCCGGGCCGGTGCCGGCGCCGGGCGGCAGGCCGCCGACCCAGTACGCGGCGCCGGACAGGTCGGGCAGCGCCGCGGCGGACTGCACGGGCGGCGCCGCCGAGCCCAGCGTCTCCTCGCCGTTCACGCGCAGGCTGCCTGGGGACAAGCCGCGCTCAGTACCACACCACGGGCCGGCACGGGCCGGGCACGGGCCGTAATAATGTACGGCCGTAATAAGTCATTTCCATCGCAAGTTTTCATGGATCAGATTTTAATCACCATTAAATCCACAAGTCTAGGTAAACAACGTCACATCCATTTGTACTATAGTTTGCACTTGTGTTACGTACATCAGCTAGTTCATGTTCCTTTCGAATTGGATCTAGTAGGAGGTGGAGACCTCCTAGAGAGGAACAGTACAATACCACGGCAGAGTGCACAGTACCTCTCTCCAGCTTGTTGTTTCCAAAGGCACGGATAGCTTGCAAGTGTGCGGGGCGGCCGTCGCAGTGTCTCCCGCCCGCCGCGATCTCCAGTCGCGCCTCGTTGTACTGCACGAGGAACACCACGCGGCAGGACCGCATTACTATTGACACCGACCGATTCTGGAACAATAATGGAATCAATTGATCGTTTGAATTTTTTTGCAAATTTTGTTTGAAATAGCTGGTCTTTAAAATTGTTTCTGTATTAGAAGCAATTATTAGTCTTGGGTTATCGGCAGAGTAGAATAGTACCTCCGCCAGTACCAGGTGTTGTAAGAGGTGACTTTGAGAGCTACTAGTAACGACAGATGGTGGTATGTCCACCCGAAACAGCGTCACTTAATTGCACAGGGCGGGGATGGGCAGCAGCATTCTCGTTGTAAAAGTTAGGCTCTGCGATTTCCTCTCTTGGGAAGGCCTGTATCCAGTAGTGGATGTTCTTACGGCTGTTATAGTGATGATAATGATGATAAGCATGAATGAGCTCCAGCACCCTTTATCATCGCAGCTGATAGCGGGTGACGGGGGTAGGTTTTGCTGCCCATCTTCCCGCCCTGTGCATTCAAGTTCTGTTGATTCCGGCACCTTAATCGCCTCTTAAGACACTTCGTACAGGAAGGAGTAACTATTCTTCTTTGCCGGTACCCCATGGAAATTCTTCTTATTCCTATCATATGTAAATAGCGGCTACCTGCTTTAACATCAAGTTTTGAATATATACTGAAGAAAGAGATTGGTATACAGTGCTTTTTTTAGTCAGCGAGGTTGACACATGCTAGAAATGACAATAATACTGTATAGTATAAAATTCATGTACATAATTAATATACAACTTACATTAGCTTTATCTAAAGCCATAAAGAGCAGAGCATTCTCATCTCGCGTTCGGAATGTGAAAGAGACGCTAAATTGTCTCCTGTCAGCTGGACGAAGTCCAGATCTTCGTAGTTCAGCATACCCCGCTCCATTGAACCATACTAGTGACGGAGTGCTGCTTCGACTGCCACTGTACCATCTAAATGTACCAAAAATAAACATTAATATCGGGTGTAAAATTAACTTTTACCACAGTAGTCAATCAATAGACATAGACCTCTTCAAGAATGAGGGAATTTCATCCATAATTTCCGCGTTGGGTTGGTGAAGTCGCAAAGCGTAGCTTCGCAACGAGAATACTGCTGTACATCCCTGACCTGTTGCATTAGAGCTCACTATTTCAGGCCCCCAGGCATCACCATCTGTCGGTGCTGGTATCTCGCCTCTACCAGATATATTCTAATACTATTACTATAATTATTAAGATACTATTCTAATCTGCCGGTAACCAATTAGTCATCACTAATATCATAGCACATCATCATATCATAGCATAGTGATATCTCGCATGCACGCAGCTTAACCTGTAGCCACAGAGACAGAGTTAATGAACTGGACCAACTGCTAGGATCGTGCTGGTGTAGAGTAGGCTGGTCCCACGTACCTCTGCGTACAGCCGGCACACTCGGCTCCATCAGGCTGGTGCGAGAAGCTCCACAGGCCGATGCTATGGTCGTCGTGGTGGAGCGCATGCACGCAGCCGGTGAGTCCGCCGTTGCCGCCGAGCCATAGTCGACTGGCAGCCAGTTGCACGGCGCTGGCGCTGCTGGTGTTGCTGGCCAATACGGGGGTAGCCCCGCCCATGCGCTCTAGACGGAGGTTCACTGTGTTCCATATTCTGAAATGCCACATCTTGGAATGACTTGTGTTCCGATACTCAATGATGTAAAGCCATTTCTGTTATAAGTTAGATTATACAATTTTGACGGAAATATCACAAGAAGACTTACATATAGACAAAACTACTCTTTTAACGACTAATTCGCTGTTTAATAAGCTTTGGACTGTTTTTGTTCAACGTTTCGGTTCCCTTGCGACAACCGTTCCGAAGATGTAGTCGAATATACAGATTTGTCTTGTTCAATTAACGTACGCAAAATTTACCCGCAGAAAAAAATTGTATTTGTACACAATGTCACCTCACCTGATCTTCCCAGAATATCATGGTACACTTTTAGGTAGACCTCTTTCAATTGTCATCTGCATTTGAACCTCACTCTCCCTTATTTCTACCTCTAAATACCAGTATTCGCATTGTTGTTTTTCTATAAAGTATCTTCAGTTCACAAAATTGGCGACACGCTAGTAATATCTTAGCGATGACACGAGTGTCTATAGGCTGCGGGCATCTTTACCATTAAGTGGATCGTATGCTTGTTTGCCGACTTCAGAATATAAAATTAAAAATAGTATTTTATTTTGCGTCCATAAGTTTCCTAGTCCAAGGATTACCTTTCGATTTCAATCTTGTATGTTGTTTGATCAGCGTCGTCGTGCGCGGGCTGCAGAGTTTCAGGGTGGGCAATCAGAGCTTCTCCAGCGCCCAAGTTCCACCTTAATTTCAACTTTCTCTTTTCTACGGACAATCTCATGTATTTCTCTTTATCCTGAAACGAATAGACGATTAGTTATAAATACTTATAAAATTAAAGGGATTATAGAATATAAGATTATTAAAAAAAAAATAAAGTAAGCTGAAGAGTCAAGAATATGGCTCAAGATTTTTTTTATTCACACCACATCTCACATATTCACCTGACTTCGAGATAAGTCGCTTACAGCAGTTGTGTTACGGGTATTGGACAGCAAAGGAATCACAAATATTATACTTTAATACATATTTAACACCCACACAGAGAACAAACAAAAATATTAATCATATAAATAATTGTCCTGAGTGGGGATCGAATCCACAACCCTTGGCCCACAAAATAAGATAACTATTGTCAGCGCTATCTGGCCTATTATGGCCAAACAACCAAGAAGTCGACGGTTGTATCTTAAGTACGTGACTCCTTATTATACAAAAATAAAAGATCTTAGATTGAATTATTATATACACCTGGTCAATATAACAGACCTCTTGCAATGGTACCCAATGGTAAGACTTGTACTTTACTTCCACCTTTTTCTGTCACCAAACTGCAGTGTTCGCATTGCTATGGTCCAATTTGAATAGTGAAAGAAATAGTAAAATTACTTGGTAATGTAAAACTCGGGCCTTAAGGCAAGCGATTCAGAGATTTTGTAACCTACGGTTTCGCTCACCGTCACGCAGACCTCGTGATTGTTCGCCAAGCTGGTAAGTGTTACAAAAACAATAGTGGATGTATGTGGTTCAATCGTGTTACTTACCTGATTCTCATCCACCAGATTCAGCAGTGGTCCATCCTTAACATCGTTGTCAAAAGAAACAGCAATGGCGAGTTTCGTAATGGCTAGCGAAGACGTCGGTAATGCATACGCGCGTGTGCATCCGACAGAACCGCCTGGTCTCGACGTTACGGAGACTGATATCTGTGTGATAAATGCGTTTTAATCAGCCAGCTTACTGATACTACCCTTTCTTATTATAAGGGACTATCGAGCTAATGAGATATCTACTGGTAGTTGATCAGCGTCCCTCATGGACACGTGCAACACCAAAAGACTCACAAGCACGTTGCTGGCTAAAAGAGAAAATACTCTGCTCCTGAAAGTCCCTCAGCCGTAACGATCTGGGAATTCCGCCGCAGTGAGTTTGTTTCTGTTTTTGCCGTGTGTACCTCCCCCCGTACCAGAACCGACATATGGCAGTATTCGTAACAATGTTACTCAAATGCATAGAGTGTGGATGGGCAACAGCATCTCCGTTGCGAAGCACTTTGTAATTACCCATACAGTTGCCCAGCTCGGCAATTATGGGCAAAATTCTCCCTTTCTTTCGAATGCATGATGTGATGAGATATTTTGATAGATCAAATTATGTCAACCGTAAGGTTTCGAATCTCGTAAACTTATTCGAGGTATTAAGGGGACATTTTGTCATAATTGTTACGCTAGGAAGGCGTATATTTGTTTCTGCGCATCCCCGTCCTGTTACTTTCAAGCTACACTGTTGGTTGTTAGTTTCCGATATTTTGTCACTTCTTCTGGGATAGTTTATACACTTAGTACGTACCGATTGTGCAGCATGTTTGGCCCGCGCTATCAGATCTTTAAGCGATGACAGCGATGGATCCAGTTTGTTGGAGGCGGACGAGTGCTCGCGCGCGCGCGCCGCTGCAGCTGCTGCCAGCGCATCCGCCAGCTCAGCGCCGCGGATTGTGTTCCCGCGTATTTGTGACACTGAAATAATCCACGTAAAATGCAATTACTATATCGCTGTTTTATAAATCAGTTTCTAAACATCATAGTTTGTTGAAGAATCATAAGTTAATTGAAATATATTGGCGGTTTTATGCAGTAACTATCAATTGTCGTAGTGATATGATAGAGTAATTTGACGAGCCCGATAGCGCGGGTGGTAGTGATACTAACTTGTGTGCCGAAGGTCCTGGGTTCGATCTGCACCCGGGGCAAATATTTCTATGATGATATTTGTGTTTGTTCTGTGTCTGGGTGTTAAGTATATGTATTTAAGTAGTATATTGGTGATTTTTTTGTTGATTGGCGTCCGTAACACAAGTGCTTTAAGCGATTTACTAAGGAGTCAGGTGATGTTGTGGGAATTTACTTATTTATTTACTTCAGAACTTTATTAAAATATCCATTGAACAATGTAATTAAAAATTAAGTGAATTATTGATTCCTATACTCTATAGTTCAGTTAGAGCTATTTCTGTTGGTACCATGCAACGCATGCAGCATATGTAGCGTATTTCCAGTTATGTAGTATCAGACTAGTCAGCCTGGTACAGGGTACACACGGTCTTAAATACACACTTCGCTCCTTTTTTTTATCAGACCAGGTCAACAAACAAGCATACAACCCGCGTGATATTTTATTCAAGGAAATCACTATCGCGTTGCCAACCTTGTGACTTGAGGATATTATGCCACATTACCCAGTAAATTCACTGCCATCTCTCTCATCCTTTATACTGGAACAACAATGCGAGCTGCTATTGATGGTAGAAACAGGGGATAGTGAGGTCGTTTTTCTATGAGGTCTAACTCATGTCTACCTCGCTCTCATGTACCTGCATGTCTCTTGCATTGGAAGACACTATCTATGTTTCTATAACCATATAAACAATGCACCAGGCATACAGGTGGTTCTTGCTTTCAGAAAATGATTCCAGCTCACTTTCGCTCCCACTTGTCCACTTGCACCAGCCATATTCAAAAACCACGTGAACAACTCACCATGCTCCTGCGCGGCGCCCAGCTGCGTGTCCCCATGTCTCTGCAGTTCGGCGAGCTGTCGCCGCAAGTTATATCGCGCCCGGCGCCGCAGTTCGCCTGCCTCGTCGTAGAGGGCGCGCATCGTCCCGAACACGCGGTCGGCCTGCGCGCTGGCGTCGTGCAGTGTGTCGGCCACGCGCGCGTGCGGCCGCTCCGCTAGCGCGCGCTCGCTCCACCCGAGCGCGCGCAGGGACACGCTCACCACGTCCGCCGCTCGGTGCAGGGATTCCAGGCGCTCGCGGAGTTCTAGACAAAAAGTACGGGTGTTATAAAAATACACATACATAAACACGTTTTTACTTCCCATTTGAGTAAGCTGGCCGTGTGTTACCGGCAGAGTAGAATAGTACCTCCTACTGCACTAAGTATTATAAAAGGTGACTAAGATACCGGAACCGATAGATAGCGGTATATCCATCCGAAATAGTGCAGCTCATATACACTTGGTAGGGATGGGCAGTAGCATACCCGTAGCGGTAGCTGCGTTCTGCGATTTTCTACACTCTTGCCCAGCGCGGCAATTATTGGGAAAAACCCTCCATTCTTTCGGTTATGTCCAGCTGTGGACTGTCAATAGCTGCTATGATGTATCTTTTTAAAATTTTGATCTGTCTGTGCACTGACGGTTAGATTAGGTCACAAAGAGTAACTTGGCTACTTTTATTATTTTTTATTCTTACATTCTCTAGCCGTGAGGTACCGACAGTGTAGTACCTAATCCTTTACTATCGTAAGAGGTGACTAAGGTACCAACACCGATAGATGGCGGTATATCCATGCAAAAAAGTAAGCTCAAATGTACAGGGCGGGGATGGGTAGCAGTTTCCCCGTCGCAAAAGCTGCGCGCTGCGATTGCCAATGTGCTTGCCCAGCGCGGCTACTATGGGCAATATACCCCTTTCATTGGGGGGGCCTTTTAATGGATGTATGATATGATGATTCTAAGAGAACTACGGAGGTGAAACCGCGGGTCACTGCTGGTATTAAATACATTTGATATTGTTGATCTACAATGCACGATTCGAATTGTATTCGAATACCTTCGGATCGAGCAAGAAGCTCAGCTCCTCTTCTCTTTAGCTCGCTGGATGCGTGGATGCCGCCTGAAGAAGCATCGGGCATCGAGTCCTTGTTGAAGGTGGCGCCAGCAGCGGCTGCAGCGGCCCGTGCGGCGTCAGCGGCGGTAGCGGCGTCCTTGACCGCGTCTGCGACTGCGGTCCACGCGGTAGCCGCGGACACCCCTAGCGAGGCCGCTGCGCGTGTGCCTGCGAACACCCTGACGTAATATGGTGGTGAGACATTAAGTTTAAGGAGTACCTAATTCAAATTCGATTATCATCAAATTGTTCATCCATTGGATATTCACATTCTAGGTTTTCCCCCAACTTTATGGTTTTAGTACCGGGAAAAATAGCATTTAACACATTCGCCTGTCTATATTTTTTTCTATAGATTTTTATTTATTTATTTTTTATTGAAATATTACAAAATGTACAAATGGCGGACTTAATGCCAAATGGCATTATCTCCCAGTCAACCATTACACTCTTCTTCTCTTTCTTCTTCTTCTTCTCTTCTTCATCTTACAAGAATTTTGAAGCAATCTTTTCATTGGATATTTAAATTCAAGCATTACTCCTCTAATATGTATATTGTTGTATGTATCGCGTGTGTTATTAATAGAAAAATATTAATCGAAGCTTTAAGGGTATGACGATGCGTATATGATAATAGATGAATAGAATGAATGATAGATTACATATATGTATACTGTACAATCTCATATACTTACATTTTATATTGCTTCGCCTTTTCATTTAGTTCAACTACATGTCCCTCTACCGGTACCAGATACTTTTCTCTGTACGCTGGTGTGAGGTTGTACAGGATGCCTTCCTTCTCCTCGGCGGCCATTGTCAGGTTCTTCATCTCAGCGAGTAGCCCCGGAAACTTGATGGCCAAGGTCTGGCCTCGCAGGATAGACAAGCCAGCCTCATCCGTGAGATTATTCGAGGACAGAGATGAGATGTCCTGGTACATATGTAGATTATTTTTAATTTTTTTGCTTAGTAATGCTTAGAGAAGTTTACAGAGAAATAGTGCGTAGAGTCAGAATAAAACATCTTATTTAGTTCTCTTATCAAAAAACCAAATGTAGGGTTAATATTTATTTCGTTTCTTAACATTATTTGAGGTTTTAGCCGTGAGATACCAGCACAGTAGAATTACTATTCTTATCTCGGAGGTACACCGCCCCCTGTACCAGGTATGGTTTAGATCGACTAAGGTACCAAAACCGTCAGATGGTGATATGTCAAGCAGCTCAAATGCACAAGGCGGGGGTGAGAGTTGCACCCCCGTCACGAAAACTGCGTTTTGCGATGGCCAACACGCTTGCCCAGCGCAGTAATTGTAGGCTAAATTCTCCCTTTCTTGGGGAGGCCTATATCCAGCATTGGACTTCCAATAGTTGTAATGATTATAATGATGAATATTCTTTGAATATCCGGACGTGAGGTACCAGCAGATTATAGTACCTTCCCCAGTACCAGGTGTCGTAAGAGTCGACTAAGGTACCAAAAACAACAGATGACGGTATATCCATCCGAAGCAAAACAGCTCAAATGCACCAGCTGCATTCCCATCGCGAAAGCTGCGCGGCAATTATTTGCAAAATTACCCCTTTCTTGAAAAGGCCTATGTCCAACTTGTCAGTGGACTTCCAATGGCTGGTATAATGATGATAAATATTGTTGTATATAGATGTTATATTCTATTATATTTACCTGTCTATATATAAAACTACAGATCGTGTAGCCTGTATTTAGTGACCTACCTCAAGCATAAGCCTACACCGCAACGCCGTGTCTTTAATACTGGCCAGTTTAGGTTTCACACTCTTCTCCACCGCTGCTACCGTGTCCCCCGCACTCCACACCACATCACCCAGTCGCTGAAGGTCCTCTGACTTCCTCTCCCAATCATCAAGGCCTTTTATTAATTTGTGTAATCGTTTCTGAATGTCTTCTATTCTATAATCATATTCCTGGACCGCTGTTGACTGCAAAGTTGCCTGAAAAGTATGATAGTACCAATAATAATAATTCCCACAACATCTCATACATTGACCGGACTCTGTGGTAAGTCACTTAAAGCACTTGTGTTACGGACGTCAGACAACAAAAAAATCTTAAATATACTACTTAAATACATATATTTAACGCCCAGACATAGAAAAAACACAAATATTATCATATAAATATTGGTTCTGGGTGGGGATAGTATTCACGACCCTAGGCGTACAAGATAAGATCACTACCATCTGCACTATCGGGCCAGTCATATTGATTCTTTATATTAAATTCAAAAAAATCACAAGGATAAGGCTTTAAATATCAACTCACCGAATCAAAAACATCGTTGGCTCCACTAAGAAAATCTACAAGCTGTACGTCCTTTATGTGCTTTAACAAATGCCTGGCCTCCTTCAATGCTCGGTGTGCGGATAAGTGTTTCTCTCCCCTCGCAAAATCGTCTAAGTTTGCCACACGCTCTCCAAGTATTCTTCTCTGCTTCAACACTTCGTCCAAACCACTCATGCTTTCCAAACTCAGATAATGAGCTTGCTCCCCTTTTTTGGCAGCTTCTGTCTTGAGTTTGTTCGCTTCTGTGAAGAGTTTATGTTGCCTATCTTCTAGTTCATAGATAGATGGAGCTAGGTTGTGGGAGTTGTCAATATCTTCTTTTAGTCCATCCAGTCTGGATTGAAGTTGGGTTGTGTTGTGCGCGAATTCGAGAAGAGCTGGAAAGGGCTGCGGTATTCGGTTTAGTTCGGTGAGATCTGCGCGGACGCGGAGATCGTAGGCCAATTGTTCGACGGAGTCTAATAATGTCTGAGTGCAGTTGTCGCATGCTGGAACAAGAAAAAAATATTTTAAAATACAGTTAATTCGTTTGACGACCTTTATATCTTATTAATTCAGATTTTTATATTATTTTTTTTTGGAGATGGGTGTTTGTTGATCCTATTTTGTTTCTGATTTTCAAATCGTCAATGTCTACTGGGGTGTTAATTTTAAATAACATTTTACATTAGCTTGCCAAAACTTTTGTAAAATTTAAATATTATGATGTGGTTTAAAAGAATTATAGAAAAAATTTTTTAGTCTTAGTTCAAAATGATATACAGGAACAGTTTCATCTCCTACTGGTATAGCTTAGTAGCTAGAGAGAGAGAATTCTAAGATTAAAGGTAAAAATACTCACCCTGGCATTCTCCAGTATCGTCCATGTAGGCTCGGCGCGCGACACACCGATCGCACCGGTCTCCGTCCGCGAACTCGCGACAGCGACACTTGCCAGTGGTGTCGCAGTGCTGGGACACTGCCCCGCGCCGGTCGCAGTCGCACGGCTGACACGCGCCGCCCGCCGCCCGGAACCAGCCTGATGCACACCACTCGCACTCCGGACCAGTGTAGCCTAAAAAGACGTATTGTGAGAGCCTTGAAAGATCTTAGAAATGATGTACTTGCCGGAAAATGTCAGAGTTGAATATCTTGATAAAATGAAACGTATCAATTATTGTAAGATACTGAAAAAGAATAGAAAAGTACATCTGTGCCAGATGTCGTCAGAGGCGAATGAGGTATCGGAACCGCTAGATGGCGGTATAGTAGTAGTAAAAAATTAAATTTACAACGTCAATCAATATTCACTACAAAAATAAATGACACCTTTTTCAATTCCTTTCATCTTTGCGTTATAACAAAAAAAGTGATTTAACCATAAACAAAATATTTGAATCATCAGGAACTCACCAGGTTTGCAGAGACACTGCAGTCGGCCGGCAGTGAGGGCGCACGAGGTGGCGTAGTTGGCTGCTCGCGACGGGCACGGGCAGGGCTGGCAGCCCTCCTCCGGCTCGCCGAAGTAGCCCTCCGCGCATGACGCGCATTGCGGTCCTCCCGTGCCGAGGGTGCAGTTCTGCAGACAAACACTTCATGTCAAAAACTAATAAAAGTAAATAATGTATATAAAAATAAATCCACGCTTCTATCGAGTCACCAGACTCTATTAATATTAACACACAGTATAAAATCCGTTCACCTAATACCTTCGCGTTAAAGATGTATAAAAACTATATTTTCTTCTACAACACAATAACCCGAATGTGTTGTCCTATAATGAACTGAAATACAATGGCAATGATAATGTTTATAATAATAGATTGCCTACTTTCAAGAGGGAAATTTCTAAGATACTGGCGGCCGAGTCATCCTCAGCCTCCACATAAAAAATCATAATCGAATAGAGTAGGAAAATAATTCTACATTTTAATTTTTTTCTTGCTTGTTTTCTTTATTATTATCTACGTCTTGTTTAATAATTTATTAGTATTAAGGCACCAGTATTATTCAGTTAATACACGATTTTCTTAGATACACCATAAATATAATAATAATAATAATATACTCTTTATTGTACACCAATAAAAACAACGCAAGAACCTCACAAAAACATGGAATAGTACGTACAAGAGGCCTTATCGCTAAATGTAATTTCTTACAAGAAGCCTTTGGATAGAAATTATGTTAAAGATGGTGGAAGTTTGAGGTGCATTTAGTACATACATACATAATAATAAACATATGTACTTATATACATATAATACTCATACATTAAAATACATACAAAAGATAAAGTTACAGAACAAGGAAAGTGACAGAATCAAAAAGCAAAATCAAAGTGACAGATAATACTCCTTCACCATTCTCTTAAAAATAAAAAGAGAACGAGCAGATCTCACTTCAAGAGGGAGCGCATTCCACATACGAATAAAATATATATAAAATATACTTAATAAATAAATATACAATATACTTACAAAAGAAAAAAAACCATGGCATAGAATGGCTTGTAAGTCTCGGGCTCCCAATGTCGCAAACGCAGGCAGAAACAGTTATTTTTTCTGCCATTGAATAGTCTTGTAGTTCTAGCCTACACCCGGTATGAGTACATAATAAGCATTTCAGTAAGGAAGATTATATAAAGTATGTTTTCTAGGATGGTTTAAGCTATTAACGCCCTATGACTGAGAGGAATATGAGTTATATTGTAAGGGTCTCACCAAGCAATCCCCAGTGTTAGGGTCACAAGCGTCGGCCCGATTGTTGCACTGGCAAGGACGCGCGGCGCCCTCCACATCTATGAGAATGGTGCCAGCCGCACTGTGCACGTTGTACCGCTGCGGCGGCATCCAGAACCCGATGGCTGGCTCCTGGCACGACGGCGCGCTGTACCCGCGCGTGCAGTCGCACAGTTCCACGCCTAGTGCGGGCGCAGTTCGGCTGAGTCCCGGGATAGCTGTGTCCAGAGACACGTTGAGGAGTCTGCGATAGAAAGCAATTTAAAGCTGTTGTTCTCGGATTATACCAGCGATTCATGATCATCATCATCATACCAACTATTGAAAGTCAACTGCTGGACATATGCCTCTCAGAGAAAGGAGGATTTTTTGCACAGAAGGTCAAGCGTGTTGGCAATCGCAGACCGCGGCTTTTGCGACGGGGATGCTGCTGCTCATCCCCACCCTTCGCGTTTGAGCTTCTCTGTCTTGGATGAATATACCGCCATTCTGGTAACTTAGTTGCCTCTTCCGACATCTGGTGCAGTGGGAGGTACTATTCTACTTCTGGGGATAGGCAGCAGCTTCCCCGTCGCAAAAGCTGCTATTTGCGATAGTAAAAACGATTGCCCTTTATGTCCAAATTATGGGCATAAATCACCCTTTCATGGGGGGCCTCTAATCAGCCAGTGACTTCCAATGGCTGATATGATGATGATGATAGTCTATTAAGTAGATTTTGAATCTACATAACTTGGTACCTGACAAACTAGTACCTTCCATTACACTCTGTCGTAAGAGGTATAAAAACAGACAGACGGTGGCACATGCATCAAAACATGCCAGGAACGAGGGAAGGAGCAATTGTCACCACTCTTGTCAAGCGCGACAATTCAGAGCTGCATTCCCCTTTCTTGGGAAAATCTGTCTAACAGTTTTTTCAATAAATACACCCATCTCGTATATTAACGCCGAGATAAGTCTCATAAAGCGTTTTGGTTACGGACATTGCAAAACAGAGGAATGACAATTATAATACCAAAATTCATTTTTTTAATACCCAGACACAGCACAAACACAAATATGTATCATTAGGCGTCTAATGGCTGATATGATGATAATGATGCTTCCGAATTCAGGCCTGGGTTAGTGGGTATAAACTTACAGGGCATGCACGCGATCGTGGTAGGTGGGCGAGCGTGTGGTGACCCTCAGCAGTACGCGGGACACAGTCTGCAGCGTCGCCATCAGAACACCACGTGTAGCGAGCGCAGCGTGCCCTCGGATCTCCCACAGGGACTCGTGGAAGCGAGCGCTGTATGTCCCGTTCAATGATGGTGATCTCTGTCAAATATCAAGATATACATATAATATCAAGATATATATATATACATACATAGGCATTTTTTACATAGAGATGGTGAAGGAGTAATAAATAAAGACAGTAGAATCCGCTTATAATGACCTCGAAGGGAAGTGACAAACTCGTCATATTAAGCGGAAGTCATAAAAAGCAAAGACTTAAAACATATGTAAGAGCAACTTTGTATTATTGTTAGGTGTTTGGTTTAATAAAGGTGACACCACAACATTGCGTATGTGTATAATGAAATATAAATCGACAAAACGAAGCACGCGTTCACACACCGCAGCCGCGAAGAGAGAGGTGGGTGTGATCGAGAACCCACTTCTCTTATTTAAGAGATGTTAGAAATCAAGTCAGTCACTACAACGGGAGATCGTTTCTTGAAATCGGTCATAACACGCGACATGTCAATATACCTACAGGAGAAGTCATTATATCAGACCAAGTTGCTTAACATTTTGTATGGAAACCAAACTTTACACACACATACTCAAACTTAAGCGGTTGCTCAATATAGGCGAGGTTATAATCAACGAATTCTACTGTATGTACATCTCATACATGACCTGACCCCGAGGTAAGTCGCTTAAAGCACTAGTGTTACAGATATAAGACGACAGAGCAACCACAAATATAGTGCTTAAATACAAAATTTTCACACCCAGACACAGTATTAACACAAATAACATCATATAAATGTATTTCCTATGTGGGGATCGAACCCACGATCCACCAAAATCACCACCATCTGCCTTATCAGGCCCGACACATTGGCGAAATCAGGCACCGATTGCCTCTCCGACTACTTCTTCGTACTTTCTTTCACACATGAATATAAAGAAAATTACGATAGGAGTTCTTAAATGTAAGCTTTTAAAAGACTTAATAATTACCTGGTAATGATTAAGTACAATCCCGTTCCCCTCGACTCTGACTAGAGGGAACCTGGCCATGGTTTCCACGGGCAGCTCCTCACCCCCCTCTTCTTCCACTGTGAACCGGAGCGCCCCCCCGTATGAGGTCACGCGGTCGCCTAAGAACCGCCGGTCCAGCTCTATGTACACAGGTACAGGGGGCCAAGGCAGAGGTATGATCGAGTCTGTCCTATCTGTAGGTAGAGCGACTAGAGATTCTTCATCTACCTGAAAATGAGATATTTTTTAAGGGTAAGTGATGTTATATTTAGCCATGAGGTACCGGCTGAGTAGAATAGTACCTCTCCCGTGTCGTAATTGGCGACTAAGGTACCATAACCGGCAGATAGCGGTATATTCATGCAAAAAAGTCAGCTCAAATTTACAAAGCGGGGATGGGCAGCAGTTTCCCCGTCGTAAAAGCTGCGCTCTGCGATTGCCAATACGTATGCCTAGCGCGGCTACTATGGGCAACATACCCCCTCTTTTGGGGAGGCCTATGTCCAACAGTGGTCTTTTAATGGCTGGTATGGTGATGATGACGATATTATATTGATATAAATATAAACAAAACTAAAGTGTCTATTTGTGATTAAATAAAAAGAATATTTGTCTGTTTTTGACGGCCAAATCGTAAAAGTCTAGGACCAATTATGCCTTGAGGTAGATTAGAATAGTACCTCCCACTCTACAAAGAGGCGACATTTTGTCATGAGGTTATGCTCTGCGATTGCCACCTCGCTTGCACAGTGCGGCTATTGTGAACAAATTCCCCCTTCCTCGAAGAGGTCTAATGCCTGCAGTGGGCGTTCTACCGATGATATGATAATGATGCTGATGAAATAGCATATGTCTAAAGCTAAGATATGATCACACACAATGTTAGGATACGAAAAAGTTTGCTAAAATAATTAATATTCATTTTTATGTGACTAAATCTACAAAAAAGCATACAGCCTGCGTGCTAGTGATCGTTTCATCACAAGGATATCACTAGTGCATCATCAACCTTGTGACTTGAAGATATTATGTCACATTACCTAGTAATTTTACTGCCTTTCTTACCTATCAAACCAAAACACGATAAAATGCTGCTGTTTCCCGTTAGAAATAGGTAGTGGTGAGAGTGAGGTATGCATCTAACCTTTATATAAGTCTCATGTCGGCATACAGACGTGCACTGCTAGACATAGGCCGCACAAAATTTGTACCGCACCGTGCGGTTTTATACCGCCTAGAATCAATGGTATGTTGGTCTACCTCTAGTCTATTCAGTTTCAAAATATAGAATAAGTACTCACTGACATATTCCTATCGCCCTGTATAAGGGTGATATGGTGAGGAGTAGCTGCGTGTAACGCGGCCCTCGTGAGCGACGCCTGCGTGCAATGGGCCGCCCGGCCGAAGCAGAAGCAGGCGGTGCAACCAGACGGGTTGTCGGCAGACAACCCGAAAGTCCCAGAGAGGCATTCTTCGCATTTGTCCCCAACCACGTTTTCCTAAATTCAAATTATAATAATTAATAATAATAAATTCCCACAACATCTCATACATTGACCTGACTCTGTAGTAAGTCGCTTAAAGCACTTGTGTTACGGATGCCAGACATCAGAGGAATCACAAATATACTACTTAAATTCTAATTTTTAAATAATACAGACAGACACAGAACAAACTCAAATATAAACATTTGCTCTGGATGGGAATCGAACCCAAGACCTCTAGTACACAGGATAGGATCACTACTATCTGCACCATTGAGTCCGTCGCATTATAATTTATTCATACGTTTTCATACATTGACCATACACCGTGATTTGTCATTTGAAGTGTTACGGATATCGAACAATAGAGAAGTAACCTCAATACATATATTATATACAAGAATAAACACTTCCTGGGTTGGGATCAAACCCACAACCCAACGCACAAGATATGTTCCCTATTGAATGCACTAAACAAAAATATGTATAAGCAACAAACTTTCCTAAGACTACAAAACCTATTGATTTGATTTGGGAAGATCTCACGTTCCGATTTCGGAGCCCATAAGCGGCTTCCACGCCTCATGTGGATCTCTCGCAAAGCGCGCTAGAAGTGCTTATTAGGTAAGTACTCAGTAACAAGCTATTTAGCTTACTTCTATTGGCGTTGGAATTAATGCCTAAATATCTAGCATTAGCTTTTCTGGAAAGAAGAACTTCCTGAAGCCATTGACGCAGCAGTTGCTAGTCTACTTTGCTATAATCCAATTGATTTCAACCACGCCTTGCAAGGATTGGGAATGAATGTCATATGTACAGTAGCATCGTGATATTTAGTTATCAGTCATCATATTAGTCTTTGCATCACGGTAGATGCAAGGAGTCAGACAGGAGTCAATATAGAAGTACCTTAACCAGTTTTCTGCAACCCATCGCTTTTATTGTGTCTTTATTGTGTTCTTCTGTAGGGCCTGATCTTGCCAGCTGTTTCTCTAGGAAACAATTTAATCCTCTACAGTTCTTCTCAGGTCACTTTCTGAAGTGACATTCGAAGATCCGGTATATCGCGTCGTATATGCTGTTAGCTCAGGACAGTATTGGAAGTAGTTTCAAATATTTATGTCACATCTTACCTTACAAGGGCACCTGCCACCCGCGTCGCAAGGGCAGAGCCCTCCTTCGCAGTGCCTCGAGCCCGCAATGTTGCACATGCATGGACGGCACCTTGGACCGAAGTGGCCGCGCGCGCACATGTCGCACTCGGTGCCGATCCAGCCCGCCTTGCATTTGCACTGACCGGACAGGGGGTCGCAGTGATCTGATTGGAAATTTTACAGAAGTCACAATATACAGAAATAATGTAGAGTTATATGTACCGATTCTGGTAAAGAATATTGTAAACTAAACTATCACTTCTCAAGATGAGATGATTATTGGCACAGTAATAAATAATAATATCACACAACATCTCATATATCGACCTGACGCCGTGATAGATCGCTTTAAGCACTTATCTTACGGACATTAGACAACAGAGGAATCACAAATATAATACTTAAATTCACACCAAAACATAGAGCAAACCCAAATAATAGCATATATATATATATATGTCTAGGATAGGATCTCTACCATCTGCGCAATGAGGCACGTCAAACAGTTCTCTTGACGAGTCAAGGAAAGCATAAAGAGTTTTCAGAGTGTTTAACCATTACGTTTGAGCTGAAAAAACTAATCAGAGATAACTTAACACTATCTAGCGTATCTCAAAACGCCGTCAATTTTAAACTCAATGATCTGAATGTGATGAATCAATATACATTGCAAAATGTTAACATATTTGTACAGGTTAATCTTTTGCTATGTGTTTTCTTTTCCTATTGACCCATTACATCAATTAACAGTTGCGTTTATAGATCAAGGTGCAGTTATGAATCGATACTCCAAGTTTCAGTAGACTCACTCGATAAAGCACCAGCGCCGCACCTGCACGGCCTGCACCCCGACGCGGTGATGTGGTACCCGGGGGCGCACTGCTTGCATCCAGGACCGCGCGATCGAGGCGGGCACACGCAGCGGCCGCTCTCCGGCGAGCACACCTTGCCATCGGAACACTTGGAACATGCTGAGAAAAAGAATATAGAACCTTGAGAGTACTGCAAAAAGAGTCTTATAGAATGAATGATAAAACCTAATAAGCCTCATGGTGAAATTCTGTCGCAAGCACTTACCTTACTTATTTACCGGTTTTCAATGGAATAATGATACTTGTAAATAAGTGTACCAAGTATAACAGATTTGTCTACCCTCGACAGACAAAGACTGCTCAGTGACCCAAACAGATTTACTGACTTCAATAATCTATATATAAAAAAGATAAGCTGACTGACTGACATATTAAGGCTTTAAATATTAGAGTTAGAAGCTTGATATATTGCACAAGAGTTCCATTTATTACGTAGCCTAATACTAAGAAAGGACTTTTGATAATTCACCTCCCAAAGAGGGTATAATGGGGGGGGGGGGGCAAAGTTAGTACGTAACTTTGCTGTTTTTAAAGTTATTCGAATCAAATTCAGAATGAAAGTTCTTCATTGAAAGTCATAAAAAGAGTGTAAAATTTTTATCTAATAATTATAGCTTAAGAAGGTAAAAATGAGAAGTGCAGAGTTAGTATTAAAGCTTTAGAATTCAACGCGGTTGGTGTCATCTGCGTTTATCATAAATGACACAAGAGAAGGTATATTTTTCTTGATGAACCTAATGCCTGGTTTGATCTGACGTCACAGGGGTAGAGTATTCAAGTTTTTGTATTCTAAGTGATATAAAACTGCGGGTACAAATCTAGACATAGATATACAAAACATTAAACTCTTTATGATAATAAAAAAACTCTATAGTGACACCTATTTACATTAAAATGTATTAGATGATAAAGATGCTTTAGCATTTCTGAACAGTCTAGAGCTAGATCACTACTTCCGAAGTCAACATGTACTGTCTGCTAAACCTGCTCCAACTCCCACATTTATTAACTTTGTCTCATACTTACGTAGACACCCTGCAGGCCCAAATCCATAGTAGCCAGGCAGGCAGGCGTCGCACTGCGCGCCGCCGACACCTGCGGCGCAGGCGCACATGCCCGACACGGGGTCACACGCGGCCGCCCCCGCGCCGCACTCGCAGTGGCGACACCCTCCATGCTGCAGGCCCCAGTAGCCCTCCTGGAAATTGTTTTTTTCATAGAATTATGTGGCACTGATAGAAGGAGAGAAATATAAAACAAGTTCACTTGAGGTAGACTTCATATAAAGGTCGCCTGCATTGGTATCTCACTCTCACCTATTTCTACAACAAAATATCAATATATTGCTGAAGTCACAAAGTTGGCAAAGCGCTGATGAAGTCCCTGTGGTCCATGAGGGCTATATGCTCGTTTTTCCGACGTCAAATTACCAGTAAAATTAAAAAAGAAGCTATGTCTAGCACAAAAGTAAAAATTAAATATCAAATCCTTATTACGTATAAAGGAAAATAAAATGATTTATTTACATCTTTAATTTGACCAAATGTATTAATTTAAAAAACTTTATTAATTTTTATATTGCCGTGGAGTACCGGCGGGGTAGAGAAGAACTTTCCTCTATACCGGCTGACAAAATGGCGACTGAGGTACGGGAACCGACAGATAGCGGATATATCAATCAGGAACAGCACAGTTAAAGTACAACAGGTAGGATAGCCAGCAGCATCCTAGTCGCAAAGCTACGCTCTGCGAATACGGCAATCCCCTTTCTTGGGGAGTTTTATGTTTAACAGTGGACTTCCTATGGCTGATATAATAATGAATGTTTATAATTAAACACACTAAATGTCATTTTGTTTTTTTCGTATAACAATGCAACTCATGAATAATAAATAAATAAATATAATAATTAATTTTAGGATTACAATAAATTGTTACATAATATTCTTATTATTGAAGAAAAAGAAAGGTACTCATTAAATATTTCATCAAAGACCGAAAGAAAGAAACCGCTATGCCCGCACGAATAGAAAATTGTGTACACGTATAATATTGTAAATGCAGAAGTAAGTTTGTTTAATCGTTTGTCACACATTACAACAACGCTTTATATACTTAACTAATCTTCTTGGAATTTTGCATACATATAGTTGGGAGTATGGAAAAAAACATACCCTATTATGGACTATACTATGGATACAGTATTCTTTCAGGAAGTACACTTCTTTCTGATATATCATATACGTATATATCTACGAGTCGTGGATACTATCCCCATCTAGTACATTTGTTTGTTCTATGTCTGCGTGTTAAATATGTATTTAAGTATTATATTTGTAATTCCTTTACTTTCTCAAGACCGTAACATAAGTGCTTTAAGCGACTTATTTTAGATTCAGGTCAATACATGAGATGTTGCATGACTCAGAGTGCTTTTTTAAAGAAAAATATTTCTTTAATAACATTAGACTTTGTAAAGTATATGTTATTAGAAATGATCTTATATAAGAACCTAGGATGTGGTCGTCACCCGCTACTTAAAGCGTGTGTAAGCCGCGATAAGGCAAGGCCAAATGAATCAGGTAGTTAGTGCATAAGTCATTCAAAAACACACGCAGTCCATGTCAGATTATGCAGCGGTAGAAACATTCCTGCCTCGGATATTTATTATGCTTTATTCGATTTACGATGAAAATCCCGCATGAATCCTCCTTATTAGCTATAAGAAAATATAATATCTTATAGCTATTAGACTTAGAAGTCACATCAAAAATCAAATAGGAAGAGATGGCCTGTTGCTTCTACGTGTCTAATAATAATGATAAATTTATACGACATCTCATATATTGACCTGACTCCGAGATAAGAAAACAAAATAAACACCCAGATACAGAACAAATGCAAATATCCATC
>JACJUM010003174.1:18431056-18490728 GCA_020976665.1 Heortia vitessoides | reverse complement strand
GTAATGCACGAATACATTATTTTTTAAAAATCATACCTTAAGAGGGCAAAAATAGGGTGCAAAGTTGGTCTGAAAGTCTTACAACTTATCGTATTACATATATTACGTGCTTCACCATGTAAAAGATTGTCCTGGGTGGTGATCAAACCCACAAACCTTGGCTCACAAGTTAGGGACTCTAACAAATGCATTATCTGTCCCTATTTTATAAACCGGTCCAAGTCAGAGTGGGCCCATATATTAATGTACCTATATACCTCGTGTACTTTCAATTTCTTACAAAATGTTAGCTAAAGGTATTAGTCACCCAATAAAATTGTTAAAATATGTCAAACGCTATAAAATATAATTTAGCAGACGTGATAATAAGTATTAATGGTCATTTTACAGTGTTGGCACCGTTGCGTGCGGTTCCGTGAATCCATACAGCTCTGTGAATAGCCTTTGATCTCATTCCGTTTGTGCAGATATGTTACATTGATTCACTATTGGCGTGTTACTGATTTTAACACGGTACCATACAGCTGTTGTTGATACGTTTTACGTTATTATAGTATCCGAAGACCGTCCACTGGTGGACATCGGCCTTCCCAAGAAAACGGGAAACTATATCAGGTAGACCCCCGCCAAATAGCAGTGCTCAATAACGTTGCTGTATTCCGGTTTGAAAAGTGAGAGAGGCTGTTAAATTACTGAGTTATAATTATCATCTTTATCATATCAGCCACAAGACGACCACTGCTGGAAATAGAGTCGTCATTTCAGCCATTGGACGTCTACCGCTCGATATAGGCCTCCCTAAGAAAGAGGGAATCTAGCACTGCTGGGATCTTGCTGCCAATGCCTGCCCTGTGCTATTAAGCTACACTGTTTCGGGACTGACTTTCATCGGAGGAATCACTTCAGTTGCTTTTTACGATACCTAGTACAGGGAGAGGTATTATTCTACTCTACCATTCGCAAGATTGGCAATGTATTAGTGATATTAAGAACGTCCTGAGGCTGCGGTGACGCTTATAATTACGCGCGGACTGTATGTTTGTTTGTCGACCTGATCCAATGTAAAAGAAGGCATTTTTTTCATTTCATTTGGCAAAGTGGCGACGGGAATACTGCTGCATCGCGCCTTGTCGCATTTGAGCTAATCTGTTTCGGTTGAAACACCATATTTTGGTTCCGGTAACTCAGTATAACCTCGATATAACCTCTGGTAGAAGGTCGACGAACACGCATACAATCCGCGTGATAGTATGCGTACACGCAGCCTATATACGCTTGTAACATCACAAGGATATCAAAGTTAGAATGGAATTAGAAGATATTATGTCACATTAGCCAGTCATTTGACTGCGTCTCTCACTCTTCAAACCGGAACACAGCAGAGCGAATACTGCGGTTTGGCGGTAGAAATAGGTGAGAGTGATGTAATGCTAATCGAAATCGCTACCTCTAGTAATTCCAGAGTACGTGAGTCAACCAAGGAAACATAAATAAGGCCAACGTCCTATCATCCGTAACACACTCGGGCGTAAACTCGCAACACAATGAGATAGCGGCAAACAAATCGTAAATTAATTCTGTCCACCGATCGGAATACTGGCCCATTCATAAAAGGAGGACGACACGCCGTCTATTGGCACCGCCAGCGATTGGGTTTATCTATGGACTATTTCATTATCTATGGACTCGCAGCGCCCCGCAGTTTCATCCACGTATTAATTTTACAATACTTCCGGTACCCGTGAGAATAATACATACTATAATATTTATATAATGACAATCCGATTATTTGGATTCATCTAGCTATCAATAAAAATCTAGATATACTATCTAGATAACTATAAAAATCAGAAAACTGTCACACTAACTTTGCACACATTTTTACCCCCTTAAGGCATGATTTGAGAAAATTATATTTTTAACATGACTTTTAATGAAAAATCTTCATGCTGAATTTCGTTTATAATTTTCAATGGACAAGTTTCATACTAACTTAACACCACCATTTAACCCCCCTAGGTTGTGAATTTTTAAAAATCTTTCTTAGTGCGTAATACAACACATCAGCAATTCAAGTGATTAAGGCGACTTATCACTGATTCAGATCCGTCAGATAACAGGCCCTATATATATATATATATATAATATATATAGGGCCTTCTTTATTGTACACATTCAAATAACATAGGAAAACATACAACAGTATATATATTTGTATATATAATACTTAAATATTGATTCGGCATTGATTTGGATGGATATTCCGCCATCTGTCGGTTCTGAAACTTCAGTTGCCACTTACGATACCTGGTACAGGGGGGGGAGATATTCCCAGAGTAGAATAGTAACTCCCCCTATCACGGTAGTAAATATTATCTCAAATTTAATCTTTAATTGATAAAATAACTTTTATTGATTACATCTGAAAATAATGCCGCTATTTAGTTTGGTTAGCTTAGGCTTAAAAGCACAGGGCCAATACGTTTGCCCAGCGAGTAAAATTCCCCTTTCATTGGGGAGGCCTGCCCAGCAGTGGATTCCCAATGGCTAGTATATTGCTTAATAATAAGAAACATATTGAGATACATGTTCAGTTATTGGTAAATAATTTTGTTAGCAGTAATCGCTTCTAGTCATAACCGTTTTATCGATTGCAACCGCCGCCTTTGAACTAGGCATGCCCTACTTATCTGGTTAATTATCGGTTTGTTAGCTGTGATTGAACAGGCACGATCTGATATGTGGGCGGTTGTACGAATTTAATTACAACGGTATGAATAGTGGTGATCAATAATGTATTGGTGAATTCATTAAATTGTACTATATAGTTATATCTTATTTACATCTATTTATATCCTACCAAGAATAAACGAGCGCGTATGAAAGAGTAGACCTCTTGTAAAGGACGACTTTTAGAATTAGCAGTGTACGTATTGCTGTGTTCTGGTTTAAAGGGTGAGAGAGACAGTGAAATTATCGGATAAATGTGTCATTGTATCTTCAGTTCACAGGGTTGGTGACACGCTTGTTACATCCTTGTGATGAATCGAGCGTCTACAGGCTGCGGTCACGTTTACCAACAAGCGGACAGTAAGCTTGTTTATTGACTTTCAAATATAAAAAAAAGGATTAATGCAAGTAAAGGAAGCGAGGGAGGTATGCCAAAGTAGCAAGTGGAGATCAATAGTCTCTGTCGTCCCCGCTGGGACGCAGGGCGCATTATTTGTCTAGTGATAATTATACATATAAATATTCGTTCTTGGTGGGGATCAAACCAACGACCATTAGCGCACAAGATAGGATTACTACCATCTGCGCCATTTACTTTACCATACCAAACTTTTATATCAAAGCACCTATTTCCCTAAATACATCGCAATAGATAATATATAAAATGTTATTAGCTACGTTACACCCAGCCCATTCCCTGTGGTGGCCGGAACGTGAAACTTAGAAACGCTTTTAACTTTTTACAAGCGATAAAACACCCGTAAACCAAACTGCCTATTTCGTCAAACGGAACGGTGAACACTCTTTTTAATATTTAAGTGTTTCTGAATGACGTAATTTAGTGGACAGATCATCGGCACGCATTTGTCTACGTAATATGACGCCTACGCAAGTAAATAAATATTGAGTTGAACACTTTGAAGGAACCTTGGTTGTAGTCTCAGTATGAAGATTAATGCAAAGGGCCCGTTGGCGCGTTTGTTAGTTATCCTATCTTGTCCGCCAAAGGTTCGCGAGCTGAGTAAATATTTATATGATGATATTTGTGTTTGTTCTATGTCTGGGTGTTAAATATGTGTATTTAAGTAGTATATTTGTGATTCCTCTGTTATCTGGCGTAACACAAGTGCTTTAAGCGACTTACCACGGAGACAGGTCAATATTTGAGAATATGAGAAGTTGAGTAGAATAGTACCTTCCTTTTTACCAGGTATCTTAAGAGGCGTCTAAGGTACCAGAACAGACAGATGGTGGTATATCCATCCAAAACATTACAGCTTAAATGCACAGGGCGGGGATGGGCAGCAGCATCGCCGTCGTGAAAGCTGCGCTCTGAAATTTCCAAAACGCTTCTCCAGCGTGGCAGTTATAGTCAACATACCCCCTATCTTGGGGAGGCCTAGTGGTGCTAGTAAAAAGGCCTAGTTAATATTAGGCATAGCTAAGTCATTGTTCTAGTTATCGATGGCCAATATTATTGTTGAATGCATCAGTTACCATACAAAACGGCTTAATGTCGCAATTTGAATGCGAGATAAAGCTGCACAATGAGGACGGAGACAATGCCCCCATATTTTGAAATCAAACTCTGCATTCGTTCACTGCCTTCTCCGCTATTAGATTATGCTCTGGCTGAATTGTATTTAATTTTTTAGGTCTTCAATAAAAACGTGCATGTGAAATCATTGAGAAAATAACTTTCGTGGCTTGCCGGAACGAGTTTTTCTTATCGATCAGCCATTGCTTATGATTTTGCGATTCAGATGTGTTCCTTTTTTACAAACACAGTTTATAAGATGATATTAAACGGAGAGTGAAACCTGAAAATGGAGTCAATAGAGCCTTAAATGCTTTTATGGGCGCATCCAAAATGTGTCAAAAAGAGTTACGACTGTTTGTTCATAATGGTGTGTAGGTCCCAACACTGTTTGGTATTATTACATTTTGTTTAGATTGACATTTTTAAACTCGTAATATCTTTTGAATACAATTGTCTGTTTTAATCGTTAAAAATGGTATCTACAGGTACTGAAACATTCTTAAATAAAAAAAATTTATACAATTAATATTAAAACATGATCAACATGGTATTTTAGACATAGTGTGGTTTTAGTTAAGATTTCTTTAAAAAATGTGGTTATAGTGACATAGTGGCAATAGTTGGATATATGGTACCGCGAGGTTTTTTATAGTAAATAATATGTTTTTTAATATATTGAAAAACATATTCTTTTTCTTTAATTCATAGTTTCCGCAGCGTATGCGATTAAAATAATTTTATGACAACTGTTTTCATACCAAGGAATACATTATTGAAATGTTAATAGAGTTCCCTAATTTGTTTTCTAGTAAAAAATAAAGCCTATGTTACTCCTGAATAATGAAGCATTCTAATAGTGAAAGAATTATTGAAAATGTCCAGTAGATTTTTGTTTTGTTTGCGGCAAACAAAATTTCAAAAATACATTATTTCCTGTTTATAATATTATTATTTTATATCTCACCTTGCCGTGAGGTACCGGCAGTGTAGAATAGTACCTTCCACTGGCGACTAAGGTATAAGAACCGATAGAAGGCGGTGTATTCATCCGAGACAGTGTAGCTCAAACGCATAGGGATGGGATAATTGCCACGCTTGCCTAGCGCGGCAATTATGGGCAAAATTGCCTTTCTTAGGGAGGCCTATGTGCAGCAGTGAACTTGCAACAGCTGTAATAATAATAATGAATAATGACATGTTCTATTCCATTGAAATCAGTTGGGTAAGCTGTGACAATTTAACGGAGTTATCTTTCACATTGTAAATATCCGTGAATGAGTTACATCCAAAAGGAAGTTAATAAAAAAAATAATTACAAAGACAACCGGGAGAAAGTTCATTGTTTTAACACTAGCCTTTAATAAATCAAGTCTATCCTAGCGGCGCTGGCGGGTAATTAACAATTGTGGTCTAAACCCAGCTAGCCTAGATCCAGACTGAGAGGTCAAAGAAAGCGCAGGGTTCGTTCGCACAAGAGGTGTCAATGAACAGCCTAGAAGTTAACTAGGACGAAGTATCTATTTTTATTTTCCTAGGTTTTGAAACTATTATTAGATTGTCGTTAAAATATCATTTAATCATTGTTTACAGGAGAAGAGAATTTCTAGAGTAAGGCGTTTTACGATTTTTTTTATCATAACACCTATTAGTATATAGAAAGTCTAACATTTTAATTCTATCACATTTTTCGCGTCTAAAAATATTTAAAAGTTAAGTATTTTTTATCAATATATATAGATAGAGATGGATCTCATACGAAGGTTACTTTCTATTATTGTAGTTATATCTAATTATATTTCCTCAAATACAATCTATTTATATTATGTATATGTAATATGTTTTTTTTTCTATCGATCTTATTGACACCTCTTACTATCTCTTTCCTTCATTCAGGCTTTCCAGCCAAAGGTTGCCTGGAAAAAATAGTAATTTGCGTTGAGGCCGCCCATTGTACTTTATAATTATTGTTTTGTACATGTATTCATGTTTGGGGTAGAATAAAGTATTTAATATTATTATTATTAAGATCATCTTCATTGGTACCTCACTCTCACCTACTTCTGCTGCTAATAGGTGAAAGGCTGTGAAATTACTGGGTAATATGCCATAATATCTTCAAGTCACAAGGTTGGCAACGTGCTAATGATATCCTTGCAATATTACAAGCGTGTATACTTGACGCATGAAATTACGCGAACTGTATGCTTGTTTATCCTGGACTAATAAAAACAAAATCAAGCAAAGGAATCTCATCAGTACATCCTACGTGTTATCGCACGTTCGGAAACGCATAAGATTTTTTTTTATGTTGTGCTGTTTGATTATTGAGATGGGAATAAGGTACTCTTTCTAAGGTGAATAGGCGCGTGGCAAGACGCGCAGCTGCACGCTAGGGCAATTACTGACACTCGCGCCCTGGATTCCGACCTTCACAGAGGTAACGTTGCACTATAGAATGGAATAGTTTACAGGGAGTACCGTATTATTTGCTTTTGTCGAGAAAATGTCTATAATCTACATGAATGAATCTATCGATGGCTATCTATGCATATGAATAAATAGAAGTGTCTGTATGTGATATCAGAAAACTGATTGAATAAAAAATAACATATATATTTTTTGTATTAACCTAGTCAACATACAACATACGATATACAATCCGCGTGATAGTAAGCGTCACTGCAGTCTATATATGCGTAATATTATAAAGATATTACCAACGCGTTGCCAACCTTGTGACTCGAAGATATTATGCCATATTACCCAGTAACTTCACTGCCTTTCACCTATTAGCGGCAGAAGTAGGACCTTACCCATCAGACCGGAACACAGTTATGAGAAAACTGCTCTTTGGTGGTTTAAATAGGTGATAGTGAGGTTCCAATGCAGACGACATTTTATATGAGATCTACTTCATAAAAAATACATAAATACTCTTGATTTTTTTGTCTGTCTGCCTGTTTGAAATAAACTCCAAAATGGCTAGACTCATTGTGATGTGGCTTTCATAAATTATATTATCGGGAGTGACTTAAGTTAATTTAAATTATTCATTTTCTCATGAGAATGTAAACTGCGGGGGTAAAAGCTAATAGATATAAATAATAATAAAATACTTTGATAATACCATTTAGCATTATATATATATAAATATGTAGAAGTGGGGTACTGGTAGAGAAGAATACATCCCCTTGGGCCAAGTGCTGTAGAAGCCGACTTATTAACGGAACTAATAGATGGCGGTAGTGAGCCTGAACAGCGTAGCTCAAATGCAACAGGATGGGGATGGGCATCAGCTTTACTGTCGAAGAGCTACATTCTGCGATTACCACCACGCCTGCCCAGCGCGGCAATTATGAGCTAATTTCCCCCTTTCTTGTCCAGCAGTAGACGATTTATTGCTGTAATCATGACGATGATAATTGTGATTATTATATGTTTTACATTTATTTTACATTTAATAAAATATAATTGATATTAATGTGTTAAGCTATTTTTAGTCTACCGTATAATTTTTAATATTAGTAGTAAAAAGATGTATTAAGAGACGTCGTCATCATTATCATATCAGTCATTGGTAGTCCACTGCTGGACACAGGCCTCTCTAAGAAAGGGGGATTTAGTCCATAATTGCCGCGCTGGGCAAGCGTGTTGGCAATCGCAGAGCGCAGCTTTCGCGACAGGAATTCTGCTGCACATTTCCACTCTATGCATTCGAGCTACACTGTTTTGAATGGATATACCGCCATCTGTCGGTTCTGGTACCTTAGTCGCCTCTTACAGCACCTGGTACAAGGGAAGGTAGTATTCTATTTTGTCGGTACCTCACGGCTTAAGAAATGTATAGAGTTCATTTTTTATTATATTATAGTGGTCTAACGAGCTGGTAAGTCAGCTGATGGTAAAAGATGTCACACATGGTCACCTGGGACTTCAAAGTTACTTGTGTTTCATAAGCGCGTTGCCGGCCTTAGAAAAGAACAGATTTTGCACTTAAAGGGCTTTAAGTCTTAATGGTTATCGGAAGCGTGTCGTAGTCGTGCCCACGCGTGGGATATCTACCCGCCAATCCTAATTAGCGATACGCAGGTGTCGTGTCCGTCACGGTGTCTCGCCTTCGTTATTTATTTAAATGCTTTTAAAGGCGCGTTTGCCAGCGATTGGTTGTATTGAAATAACTTTATTAGAAGTTTGGTCGACAAGGGCTGTAGGAAGTTTCCGTAGATTCACATATATATAAAATTCTAACGATCGATATTTAATATCCCAATGTCACAGATGGTAGTGATCCTATCTTGCACGCCAAGGGTCGTGGGTTCGATCATGTGTCTTAAATATGTATTTGAATATTATATTTGTGGTTCCTCTGTTGTCCGTAACTGTCTAATGTCCGTAACACAAGTGCTTTAAGCGACTTATCTTGGAGTCAGGCATTATATCAGATGTTATGTGAAGTTACATACATGCATATCTCAATAATTGCGAAACTAAATTAATAAAGAACTTGAGAGAGTTTTATAAACTTTTTGTAAAATTATAAATAAACAATACAAGCATTATCTTGCGATTTCACTTATCAATCATTATATTTTCTTGCTTTGCTCTATAAAACTACAGTAAAGGTAAGTGTTGTTAGATAGTTTAATCTGTCAAATGCATGAAAATGTTTTGAATCTAATACAAATTCACGCCACTCCTAACTCGTTGTTCTTTTTACAGTTTTTATGATCCATCCATCCATGATTTAATTCAATTTAATAAAATATTGAGATTCACACAGCATCTCATATATTGGCCTGAATCTAAACTCCTGACACCGAACCTGCGACCCATAACGCACAAGATAGAGGCACAACTGAAAGCGCCATTGTGCCTGACATTGGGTGGCAGTCGTAAATGTTTTTCTTTAAATCAGTGATATAGACTAACGTTTCTTCTAGTAGTCTATATGGCCAGCAAATAAGACACAACTGATTCAAAAGTGGCAAATCTAGTGAACGTACGGAAGACACTAAGTCTAGCCTAGACCTGTGCTGCTATCGCGCTAGATTGGCTGCGCCTGCGCACGCGATGCGATACGCGCTAATGGTACCACCACTTACCCGCTAGATATTGAATAACAATTGATTATATTATTTATGGCAGTGGGTTTAGTGAATTAGCATGGAGAGTTTAAATAAACTATAAAGAATATTGAAAATATTTTAATAACAAATGTAGTAAATTGTTTCTTTTTGTACTTATTAATAAGAACAATTTATTAGATATATTAAAGTAGTCCAAAAATAGGCGGTCTTTACTCATGTGAGTAATACAGGCCTTTCGAATCTAAGGCCACCATTGAATCATTTCGCTATCGAGCGCCCTTAAAAGTAAAATAAATGCTACAAAGTTGTAATAGACACAAGAACTGGGGGGCACAGATCAGAGCCTCGACCTCTCGGATTGAGTCATTAGGTATGAAATAGCAGCGGGCGAGTGGGCTAAATCTATTAGCTATGTCTGGGAATAAGAGAATTTAATGATAACAACGAATATATTGAATTGATTGTATTACAAAATGGCAGTGGTTTCCATACTTTATGGTGCCAGGCATTCTTTATAAAATAAATTCCCACAACATCTCATACATTAACCTGTTTCCGTGGTAAGTCGCTTAAAGCACTTACGTTACGGACATCAGACAACAGAAGAAACTCAAATATACAACTGAAATTCATATATTTAACACCCAGACATAGAATAAATGTATATAATTTTGTAAATATTTGTCCTGGGTGGGGAATGAACCTTTAGCGCACAAGGCAGGATCACCACCATCAGCACCATCAGGACTGTCGACGTTCTTTAAACTTCACATATTATAAAAGATTACTAACGATATATACGATTGCCGACACGTTTGCCCAGCGCGGCAATTAAGGGCACATCTCCGCTTTCTCAGGGAGGCCGGCAGTGGACGTTTACGGCTACTATGACGTGATGATGATATTAAAGACAATAATTACTAGAAAGATATCAATTTATTCTACCAAACCTTTTACCGGATGTCGTAAGAGGCGTACAAAGTACCAGAACCGAGAGATAGTATATCCTTCCAAAACAGTGTAGCTCAAGTGCACAGAGTGGGATGAACACGCCTGCCCTGCGCAGCAATTATGGGCACTATTCCCCTTTGCTTGGGGAGGCCTATATCCAGCGGTGGACTTCTAATGGTTAATATGATGTTGGTGATAAAATGTTGGCCAGTTAAAACAGGCCGGACTTTAATCTGCAATCTCTTCGAGACTGGGAGACTGCACTACCCAGACCGACTGGGGGAGGTACTATTCTTCACTGCTAGTACCGTATATAAACTTGGTTTTTAGTATTTAAATACATGGAAAGTATTTGTTCTAAATAAATAAAAAAATTATTTGTTCTAAATAAACTGGAGGTAGAACTTTTACAAATGGCATCCGCATTGACCTCAGTTCACCTAATTCTACCCCTAAATAGCAGTGTTCGCATTGCTCTGTTCCGGTTTGAAGGGTGAGAGAGGCTGTGAAATTACTGAGTGATGTGATATGGTATCTTCAGTTCACGGGTTGACGACACGCTAGTGATACCTTTGTGATGACTCGAGTGTGTATAAGCTGTGGTCACAGATACCACCAAGCGGACCATATACATCTCAACATTTTAAAATTAGTTAAGAAGTGGTGTGGTACCAATTACAAAACTGATTTACGTATTTGGATCGGCTACTTGATATACAGCTCGTGAGTCATCCCGAATGCCGGTTCTGAGCCGCGGGTTCGATCCCCGGCTCACCGCTCGTATATTTAACCACCATTAAAGCTGTAAAGATTAGATATAGACAGATAGACTTCTTAATGATTTGTTGGATTAGATTACACCGGCTTGCTACTAAGAACATATATTTTCTATTAAATAGGCGACACCACGCCTTTTGGAAAGGCGTAGATATTTTAGCGGCGCGAGCAACAAATAACTTCTTGTTAGTTTAGAGTCCATTCCAGTCCTAGTTCTAGGACAATTTAGAAAAAATTCCCTAATGATGTATAATGAATTCTGTCGAAAGTAATATAAGACTGTTTATAAAAGACAACCCCACAATCTCCGAATTCATAATAAAGTGCAACTATCAGCACCTAGAACTCTGAAGAAGAATGAAAAGAAGACTGTACTGTTTGGAGGAGCACAGCTGTTCAATGAGCTGCCTAACAACATAATAGAGTGTGAGAGTATAAATATGTTTCGGAATAGGCTGAAATTGTATTTGGAGCCGAGTGCCGGCTAATTTGTATATTATTTGTTATAACTGTAATATCTCATTGTAAATAAATGTAGATTCGTATGAGAATAAAGATCTTTCAAGATAATAATTCGTCATGGCAGCGTTAAAAACGTCCACTGCTTAAAATCGGTCTCCCCTTGAAAAGTGGAATTTGCCAATAATTGCCGCGCTTGGCAGGTGTGCTGGCTATTGCAAAGTGTAGTTTCGCAATGGAGATGGTACTGCCCATCGCCGCCCTATTGTTTTAGAACTACACTTGATATACCGCCACCTGTCAGTTCAAGTACCTCAGGCGCCTCTTATGACAAACCTGGTACATGGGGAGGTTAAATTCTATTCTGCTGGTAGCTCACTTCAACCAAAGAGCCCGATGGCGTAGATGGTAGTGTCTTGTGTGCTAAAGAGCGTGGATTTGATCCCCATGTAGTTCAAATATTTATATGATGATATTTATATTTGTTCTGTGTCTGGGTGTTAAGTATTTGAGTAGTATATTTGTGATTGATCTGTTGTCAGTCCGGATGTATCACGGAATCAGATCATTGTATGAGATGTTGTAGGAGTTTATATAATTTATTGCCACCATGCCTGCCCAGCGCGGCAATTCTGTGCAAATTCCTCCTTTTTTAGGGAGGGCTGTGTCCAGGAGGTACTATAATACTCTGCCGATACTCTCTGCCAATACACACACGGCATAAAAAAAGAAAAAAAATGGGTGATAAATAAAGCCTTGCTTTGTATTTTCAGCGCAACAATTAGTTGTTTATTTTAAAATTCTCAATAATATTCCTTATCAAACGACATTTGAATCATATATTATAAGCTACGAACATGTTAATTAATAAATTCTTGAATTTCAAAGTATTGGTGTTGTACGAGGTTAATGTGTAGTTCTGGCATGCTGTCGTTAATAGTATCAGTATATTTAAGATTAAGAGATAATTTTCAATGATAAACTTTGGGATTTAAAGTTCGCTCGATAAGAGATTTGAATTAGATTACAAGTACGCATGAATGAACAAGCTCGGGACATACGGTTGAGTCCCTTTTAAGGTCAAGATCAAATATACTTTATCCAAGTAAGCTCATTACAAGCACTATTAGATCACCAATAAAATAACAATAAAAAAGTAATGAAAGTAACATTAATAATTCCAATAAAGAAGTGATTATATGCATATTTATGGTTATTACAGGTGAACCTGATGACCCAAGGAATCATAAAAGTCATCTAACACACAGATAATTTAATTACGCCCTTAAACTAGTCTACCGGCAGCAGACGAGTCTCAAAACTAAGTTTAATGCAAGTTCATTACGCAACCCACTAGAAAGGAACCTGCAAGAAAAACACCACCTATGCAGTAGTTGGTGCTAATGAAACCCCATCAGGGTCGGCTCTAACAAACCATTGTCTTAAAATTGTGTTCTTTATTTATATATTTTTATGTTTAGTGTACAATAAAGTATTCATTATTATTATTAACTTGTGGGTTCAAACCCAATGTTAAAGATTTACGTGTTGAATATTTGTGTTAGTTTAGTATTGTTTTATACACCTAGGTATCATATTTGTAATTCCTCTGTTGTCATATACCCGTATCACAAATGCAAGACGATGTCATCATATCAGACATTGCATATCCACCGCTAGACATAGGACTTCCCAAGAAAAGGAAAGTTTTGTCCATAATTCCCACGCTGGGTAAGTGTCTTGGCAATCGCAGAGCGCAACTTTCACAACGGGGATGCTGCTGCCCATCCCCACCCTGTGCATTTGAGTTACACTGCCTCGGGTGGATATACCGCCATCTGCCGGTTCTGGTAGCTCAATCGTTTCTTACGACACCTGGCACAGAGGGTGGTACTATTCTTCTCTGCTCGTACCTTACGGCAACGTACATCTTACTCTCACTCTCTCTCTTTTGGCATTGTTGTGTTCTGATTTGCAGATAAAGAGAGGCAGTGAAATTATTTGTTAATGTGATATAATCTCTTTAAAGCAGAAGGCTGATAACTCGTTAATGATATCCAAGCTTCGATGACGCTTACTATCATCATGACGCTTTCTATCACGCGGGCTGTATGCATGTTTTTATGTGTCGTGAAATATAGATCCGACCTCGTATTCGCACAGTTCTTTGAACTTTCAATTACATGATAGATCGATCTGTTTATTTTTACAGACCTTCAAGTACCTACTGTAAGGTTAACTTCCATATGGTTAGTACCAATTGAAGATATATAGTCCGGTGCTTCTGCAAAAAGTTTATATATATAACCTTTTAGACATACATACTTTTAGAATGATAGTATAATATTTTATTGCAATGTAACAGAGAATTTTAAGTGTGGTGTAACTAAGGCTACCGCAGATTCCTTAGATACAAGTGCCGTGGGCTAGTGTAGTGTAGTAGTGTGATCTAACAGATTGCGGTATACCCACCCAAGACAGTGTAGCTTTAGTAAATGCATCATTCCCAGCTTGTTTGCCCAACGCGGTAATTACGGGTTATATTCCTTTAATATCTTATAATAATAATAATAAATGCCGACAACATCACATAAATAGGCCTGATTTTGTGATAAATCGCTTAAAGCACGTGTCTTACGTACTTAAGCCAACAGAGGAATCATAAATATAACACTTACACACATATATTTAACACTCATACACAAAAAATAAATATTTGGGAGGCCTATATCTAGGAGAGGTAAAGCTACTGATGATGGTGATGCGAGTACAAACATTCATCATCATCATATCAGCCATAGGACGTCCACTGCTGGATATAGGCTTCCCCAAGTAATTTCTAAAAGAACCAGTTGTATACGGCCTGTGCCCAGCGCGATCCCGCGGTTTTAGTCAGATCGTCTGTCCATCTGGCGGGCGGACGCCTACGCTACCCTCGCCAGTACATGATCTCCACTCCAGAACCATACGACTCCATCGGCCATCGGTTCTGCGTACCAAGTGCCCTGTCCACTGCCAATTCAACCTACTAATCCGCGGGCAATGTCAGTAAATTTGTTCCTGTTACTCATCTCCCCATTCCTTATTCAATACATTCAGATAGATTAAAATCCAAAAGGTTTTGGCTTGTATAGTTTGAATGATTTATATTGGATCAATCAAAAATCGATCTAATCATCAAATCAATGTACATATTATATAATAATATACATTATATTAGGTTATGTAAAACTTCTGGAAAGGTTTTCTTAAAAGGTTATCTGTGTGTTCAATATTATATAATAATAATAATTTTCCAAAACATCTCATACATTGACCCGGCTTCGTTACGTACTTGTGTTACGGACGCCAGACAACAGAGCCATCACAAATATACTACTTTAAAATATATATTTAACAGCCAGACACAGAATAATAATAAATAATAAATATCATCAAATAAACATTTGCTCAGGGTTGGAATCGAACCCACTAACCCTCAGCGTATAAGATAGGATCACTAACATCTGCGCCATCAGGCCTGTCAAATCTTACTCAGATTATATTTCTGTTTTCAGATGCTATGCGAATTTATTTATTATAATTATTTATTACTGAAGCAATTATTGTGGTGTTGCTAGGGTTGTGCACGTTGCATTACAATCGGATAGCATTCGCCGCATGAGGTGTGGCGAACAAACACTTGTAATTTCACTCTCGCGGCTGTCGCCTTAAATTGTTGCACAGCCATTTACTGTATTTGTTGAGGTAAGTGGCTGGCTCGAGCGCAGGGTTGTCGATACTTATAAGACAACTTACTAATACTTTCCAAGAGACATTTTCCACATAATCATGCTAGCCTTCAGTAGTCCACTGCTGGACATAGGCCTTTCCAAGAAAGGGGGAATTTAGCCCGAAATTGCCGCGCTATGCAAGCGTATTTGCAATTGCAAAGAGCAGTTCTTGCGACGGGGATGCTGCTTCCCATTCCTGTACATTTGTGCGGCACTGTTACGGATAGATATACCACCATCTTTCTCAGGTCTGGTACCTTAGTCGCCCTTTATGACACCTGGTACAGCAGGAGGTACTATTCTGCTCTGCCGGTTTATCACGGCTATATACCTCCACCAACATATACAACTTATAACAATACAATTGAAGTATTTCATTCGAAGGTTGGCTAAAAGTTCGCGTGAATATTTATTTAACACCAATCAATAGAGAGATTGTCGTAAGGTTCCAGCTGAGTAGAATAGTACCTCCTTTTGTACTTGGTGTCGTAAGGCTAAGGTATCAAAACCGACAGATGACGGTAATAATCCATTGTATACGGTGTAGCTAAGGCCCACAGTACACAGCGTATTTTAAACGCGCCGACGACACGCGTTTCAGAAATGCGCGTTTTCGGCGCCGTGGACGCTGCTTGTTGCGTACTAGGTACTAGTACGTAAGGTACGTACTTAGGTTACTAGGTTGCGTTCGAATTGCGTTTGAAGCGCGTATACGCGCGTCATCTGCGCGTCGTCGGCACGTTTCAAAAACGCCGTGTACTATGGCCCTTAAATGCGTAGGGCGAGAACGCTCTGCGATTGCTAATACGTTTGCCCAGCACGGCAATTAAGGGCAACGTTTTCCTTTTATTAGAGAGGCCTATGTCCAACTGTGGACCTCCAATGGCTGTAATGATGAATAGGGTATAAGTAATGTATAAAGCTAATATATAAGTAAATGTATTAAATAATAACTTAATTCGTTTAAAGACATACTTTGACGGTCATAGATATAAATATCGTAAAGGACAATGTGCAAGCTTACAGGAAGAATAAAATAGAAAATAAAAATAATTAATTCTTCATAAATTTATTATAGCCGTCGGGTACCGGCGGACTATGAATCTTTTGTTTTTGTATTGCAGAAAATAGTCGATAATTAATTTCCCGTCCCATTACCTATTTATTTAAATGACCCTATAAGGTCATCAAGGTTAAATCAAAATATTCTTTATTCAAGTAAGCCCATTACAAGCATTTTTGAATCATTAAAAATAATAAATAGAACAATATTAAGTCAGAAATATGAAGTACTAATCTGTATTATATTCAAAATACTGATAACCCTGATGACCTGATGAGGTCATAAGAATCATCTAACATTTAAATTAGGCCTACCATATGTTCTAGTATAGTCAGAACCAGGCGGGTCTTAGAACGGATCATCGATCACTTGAGTATGATAGGTATTAGTGAATCTATATCAACAGATAATATATTGTTTGATTTGACGATTAAAAAGTGTCTATGATTTGATTTAGGATTATAATTAAGTAAACAAAGACATTATTGACTTTGACTTCAAGACATGGGAGAGTCGTAGCAACCCTACGCGATCAAAGAATGCAGTAACCCGAGAGTCGTGACCAGCAGTCGGCGGAAGTGCGCGCAGCCTCTCCCAATCTATAACCACTATACCCTAAGTCGATAGCATAGAGTACAAATTGCAAGACCATATATTTATTACAAAACTCCCAATAGGAGTTGCGCATGTAAATTTTTGTGACATTTAATTTCTGCACAGTTTTGTTACTATTGTTTGAATAATTAAAAAAAAAGTATAATATGAACAAATATGTCAAATTAAAGACAATTCAAATAATTTGTCATCACTTGCTCCGGTTGAAATTGGTCTAGAGTTTAATATAGAATGGTATATTGTAAAATTTGTTAATGCAATAGTTTTAACCAATTTTTACTTTTCAGATTACGGTCCGCGTGATAGCAGGCGTTACCGCTGTCTAAACACGCTCGAGCTATCATATCGTAGATATCACTGGCGAGCTGCCAACTTATAACGTGACATTACGGAGTAATTTCACTGCCTCTCTTATCCTTTAGCAATACAAACACTGATGTTTGGCGATAGTAGATAATGAAGTACCAAGGATTTTTTTCGGACTTTCCGTTGATTACGATGAGTAAACGGCCTAAGATACACAAAAATAATAGAATGTTCATCTTTGAAAATCAATAATAAAAAACGCCCGTGACAGGATATATCTATACTTAAAAATGATACTTACTATTACATTTTTTATAGTACCTTTTCAAATTTTACTCAAGACAGTCGATTATTTTCGAATGAGTTTTATTAATTTTATATTGATCCTTATCCAAATAATAGGTAATAATATTAATTAACACTACTTCTATGTTGACCTGACTCAAAGATAAATCGCTTTAAGCACTTGTTTTAATTAAATACATATATTGAACACCTAGACAAATACAAATATCGTCATTTAAATATTTGTCCTGTGGAGATCGAACCCACGACAATTGCCACACAAGATAGGATCACTACTATCTGCGCTATCGGGCCCGAGTGAAAATGTGTTTTGCGTCACAAGTATTTAAACGTGTATAAAATTGCGCTGGATTTTATTTTAATTTTAACCTTCATCTTACGTGATATCATAATTTAAAAATAGCTCAGCAATAAAATCGTGCATGACGAGAAAGGGGAAAGAAGGGAGAGGGGTGGGATGTTGGCCGGCATGTAAGTTCGCGCAAAGAAAGACAGTATTAATTTTAATCAAACCGACATGAACGCTGTCGAAATTGTGGGAAACAGCTTGTAAATCAATAAAAAAGTATCATCATATCGGCCATTGGAAGTCCACTGCTGGATGTAGGCCTCCTCAAATTAGGAGGAATTCTGCCCATGCGTGTTGGTGCTACTGCCCATCCCCGCCCTGAGCAATTGCGCTACACTGATTCGGAGGGATATACCGACATCTATCGGTTCCAGTACTTAAGTCACCTTTTGCAAACTTTGGTACAGAGGTACTATATTCTACTCTGCCGGTACCTCACGGCAAATAATAAATATTCAAACAAAAAAGTATATACAAATAATCTGTCTTCGTATTTACATGCTACAAGATAGATAGGCAAGGCCCGTACTCCGTCCATCCTTACACCATTGGTTTCCAACATAGCCTCGTTGGTATTTGCAATGCAAATATCGGGTTCCCATGAATTTAATTACTCTGGAAATGTCATGCAAAATGCCATTACTCTTTATTTATTGCTTGGGACTTAATAATCTTTGAGATCTCGGAGTATATTAAATGAAATGCGATGTCAGAGTGGTATACAGAATGCGTGTAGGTGATAAATGTTGGCTTGGCCGGAGGTATTTTATCGTTGATTAAGGAAATATGTTTGATTTTATGACTAAACAAACATATTTATTCTTTTTTCTAGTCATAATCATTTTCCGTGAGGTACCAGCAGTGTAGAGTAGTAAGAGGCGAGGTACCAGACCTGGTAAATATCGGTATATACATGCGAAACAGAACAACTTAAATGCACAGAGTGGGGATGGGCAGCATTTTTTCCGTCGCGAAGCTACACGCTTGCCCAGCGCGGCAATTATAGTTAAAAATTCCCCCTTTCTTGGTTTTATATAACTAACAATAAAATTAAGCGTTTAATTCGCTTAAAACATAGATCGGGCGTGGGAAATGATTTGCATACAAATTTTATTAGTATATAAACGTGCGGACGGTAATCCATTAAAAATAATTCATTAAAGACTTGTATTTTAAATAAACGGCTTGAAAATTCAAATTATAAAGTTAATTTTCTATATTAATTTATGATGGTGTTCTAAATGGCCGTAATCCATATTTATAGATCTAGATAATTATCTGTAATAGCTCAAATATTATGGCTTCGGCTGAACTTATAAATATTGTTAAGGTGACTTTTTGTAATCTGTATATGTAAAAGGAGAAGCTGACTGACTGACTTGTATATTAACGCAGAGCCTAAGTGAAGTAAGAGAACGTAAGAGTAAAATTGCTATATATATACATATATATATATATATATATATATATATTCAACAGTCAGGCATAGAACAATCACAAATATCAACATGTAAATATTTGTCCTGGGTGGAAATCAAACCTACGACCTTAGGGCACTTGAAATCTTTCACAATGGTGTTTTTTTTAACTTGCGGGAGCTTTATAAAGGGTTTTTGAAATTCTTCCCCTAAAGGGGTAAAATTGGAGTGCAAAGTTAGCATGAAATATCTTTGAAGTTATTTAAATGAAGTTCAGTAAAAATATTTCTTGTATGAAAGTCAATAAATGTAAAATATTTTTTCGAAAACCGCCACTTAAGGGGGTAAAAGGGCGGTGCAAAGTTTGTATAAAAGCGTTGTTCTATATATTTAAAAAATAAGCTGACTGACTGTCTGACATATCTATGCAGAGCCTGAACTATAAGGGTTAGAAACTGGACAGGAGTTCATTTAAAAACATAGAGTAGCACTAAGAAAGGATTTTAGAAAAATCACCTTCCCTAAAGGGTATAAAACGGAGGTGCAAAATCAGATAAAATTTTGCTGTTTTTGAAGTTTTTTAAATGAAGTTCAGCATACGAGCTCATTGAAAGTCATGAAACACGGGTAAAATATTTTTTTTGAAACCCATCCTTTAAGAAGGTAAAAGATGGGTGCAACGTTAGTATGAGAGTTCTTCAACATCATCATACCAGCCTTCAGAAGTCCACTACTAGACATAGGGCTCTCAAGAAAAGGGAAAATTTTGCCCGTAATTACCGCGCTAGTCAAGCGTCCTATCCCCATTGTATAGATCCCATACAGATAGATATACCGCCATCTTTCAGTTTTGGTACCTTAGTCGCCTCTTAGCGCAGAAAGTTAGAGATTAAAATAACCATAATGACTAAATTTATATGTATTTTCTAACTTGAACGCCTATATAATGACGTTATAGTATTTAAAATGGATCATTCGGTCGGATTATAATTTATTATTTTTCTTTTCCACATCTCATACATTGACTCCGTAGTAAGTCGCTTAAAGCACTTGTGTTACGAACGCCATACAATAGAGGAATCACAAATCTACTACGTAAACACATATATTTAACACCCAGACACAGAACAAACACAAATATCATCATATCAATATTTGCTCTGGATGGGAATCGAACCTACGACCCCGGCGCTCATGATGGGATTACTACCATCTGCGCTATCGGGCCTGTAAATATATGTTAATTCTAATTCAAAATCAAGGGAGGGCAAAGTACGTCAATTTTACAGTTACATACATGGCAGTATTTAGACATAGATTTATGGTCCGATTGCGCAAATGGTAGTGACCCTGAACATCTTACGATTCCTTTTTTGTCTAGCGTCCGTAACACAAGTGATTTAGGCAAATCAACAAGGAGTCAGGTGAGAGGAGTCAGGGAGATGTTGTGTAAATATTATATTTATTTCCAACTGAGGCAAGCAGAAACTATTGACTTCCAATCACTTTGATCCTTACATAGTTTATACGTTTTCTCGACATTAATAGATGTCTTGACTTTAGCGCCGGCTTAAACGTTGTCTAAGAATACCTATAACTTAGTTTGTTTCCTTGGAAATCAACCAACTGCTTAAATAACCAAAAAATAAAAATTATCAGAGGCACAAAAATAATTGCAAATAACCGTCGTTATTATATCTCGAAAATTGGCAAGGAATGAATATAAATATAAAATATAATTCTATGCAATAGAATTATGTATTATATGGCAACGATGCAAATTAAAATGTTGTGCCTTTTATTAAACCATTACCAATACTAATAATAATACTTTACAATTAAAAACAAAAAATGTAGCAATAATAAAAATTTTTCAAGGCAGAATTAAAAAACAAATTGTAAGCTTTATAGGAAACGTTAAACCAATTAAATATAAAGTCCTACACGAAATAGTTATGTAGATGAGGCTAGATTAGGAGAACTATAAAAGGCCGTCATGTCAGGAGTTTAATTTTTTGTAATGGCAATTTAGCTGGACAACTCTGTCGTGATTTCCAGTGCCATCAAGCGCAAAAACAGCGGCGTGCGCACGCGCCGACCGTTGTACAATCTGTATGCGTATGACAGTGATTGTAGCTGCAAACATGTCGCAATGTTAATGATCATTCAAATATGTCATCAGCCGTCATCCACTGCTAAACATCTTTATATTAATACTTACTGCACCCCGCGGCTCCACCTGCGTTAAGTTGTAGAACTTTTATCCTAATTTTGCACCCCCCTTTTACCCCCTTAAGGAGTGATTTTCTGAAAAACATTTTACGCGTATTTCATGGCTTTCAATCACTGTGTATTGAATTTTATTTCAATAACAATAATACTAGGTAATTAACATAGAAGTAAAACTATAAGGTTTAGCAACTTGAAATTTCGCACAGTTTCTTTTTATAAAATCCCCTTTGTTGCACCAAGAAATTTGTTTTGATATTGTACCCCCTAAAGGTGTAAAATTGGGTCGCAAAGTTAGTATGAAACTGTGCTATTTTTAAAGTTATTTGAATGAAGTTCAGTATAAAGGCTTTTTTGTTGAAGTAAAGAAACAAATTATCCATAAAGGGGGTAATAGGGGGATGCAAAGTAAGTATACAATTAAATTACAATTAATTTAAAATTTAATGGGGTTGAAACCACGGGGTGCCTCTATTACTATTATATAACACCCAGACACAGAACAAATACAAATGTTAATGTCATATCTTGGGTGGGGTTCGAACCCACGACTATTATCGCACTAGATAGAAACACAAAACTAGCTATCCTCTCCGTCATCATCCAGGTACATATACTTTTTACACAACAAATAAAATAACTAACCAATTTGGTGCAATCAATCAACAGTAATTATTACTTACATTTTAACGATTAATATTTATTGAAAGATAATTCGATGCATCCATAATATGTCTGCACATATATGCAAAAACTAGTTCAAAAACTTCAAACCATTGTTTATTGTGACTTTAAATTTAAAACGGGGTAAGAAATCTTAAACTTTTTAAAACTAAACATTATTTGCAAAATATTCGCAATAAAAAGACAAACTTTAAGATATTGTTTGAAGATTTATTAAATAAACAATATGATTAAAAAATCTCTAATAGAACTCTCAGCTGAATGTAATTCCTGTGCATGATTATTAAAACTTTAACAGAAATTTCATCTTAATGTGTTTCCAGACAAACATATCTGACAAAAAAAATTTGAATCTTAAGGATTGTAAATTAAGGTTTTACGTTAAATATCAATTGACAGAAAAATACAAATTCTTATTAATAAAGACGCCAAACTAAAGCTATTTTCTATATATTATTCTCTTCTAGTCACAAGCGAGTTTTTCACTAGTAATACAGTATTTGTATATTTTTGTGACTGAATGCGACTTTGGCCTGTCAAACCGTATTTCCTAGAGTTTGACATTTTGATGCATTTCTCCCTATAATTCCCATGTCGGACTACAAAGAGAAAATAGCCTGCCAGAAATATGTTTATCACTAGGAATGTTATATTAATAGAAACAAAGAAATAAGTATAACACTAGGACTATTCCAAGCGAGTGCAGCCGAGGGAAACAGCTAGCGAAAAATAAGCAATGGTATTCGTCGTCATGGCAACACGGGTCGTGCGTAGATACGGATCTCGCTTTCGCTCGTGAATGGGCGTTTGTGGTGGCCGGCTCCGATAAGCCACGTTGTGCTTCAATAATCGACCGGCTCCGAACAAACGAGTGCTCTTTCTGTTATCGAAACTCCGACCGCACGTAGCGTTAAGATTGACTTGAATATACTTATGTAGGAAGAAAAATAAATAATCTAACGTTATATATACAAGTAGACCTCTTACGTAGGTCATTTGCATTGGTACCTCACTCTCAGCTATTTCTACCGCGAAATAGCAGTGTTAGCAATGCTGTGTTCCAGTTAGAAAGTGAGTGAGGTAGTGAATGTTTTGATGAAATATGGCGTAGTCTTCAGTTCACAAGGTTGGCGACACGCTAATGAAACCTTTGTGATGACACAAGCGTCTATAGACTGCGGTTACATGTATGATCAAGCAGATCGTATATTTATTTGCTGACTTCATAATAAAAAATGTATTTCTAATTTTATTTTTCCTTATGTTCTAAAAATCGCTATTTGCGATAAGGCCGCCCATTGTACTTTATAATTACTGATTTTTTCATTTTTTTTTATGTTATTGATAATATTATATCATATGTCGTAAGAGGCGACTAAGGTACCAAAACCGACACATGGCGGTATATCCATCCAAAACATGCAGTTCAAATGAATATGCCGGGGATGGGCAGCAGCATCCCCATCGCGAAAGCTGCGCTCTGCGATTGCCAACACGCTTGCCCAGCGCGGCAATTATGGACAAGATTCCCCTTTTCTTGGGGAGGCCTATGTCTAGCAGTGAACTGTTCATGGACTTTCAATGGTTGGTATGATGATGATGATGATGATGAGATGGGAAGTTAACTGCTGGACATACGCCACCCAAGCGCAGGTTTCTATCCATACACACCCTGTGTGCTGCACTGTTTCGGATGTATATACTGCGCTCTGTCAGTTCTGGTACCGTTGTAAGTTACCGTCTGGTGAGTTGTCTCTTACGATACCTGATACAGGGGAAGGTACTATTCTACTTTGCCGGTACCGCATGGCTAAATTAATATCCTAAAGCTTACATAATAATTAAACTGAGGTTTGGTTTTTAATATCATATGTTATCTACTTTTTATTAAATTATAAACAGAATTTTATAAAGAATTTTATGAAGAGTTCGTTTGTTTGTTTGAACGCGTTAATATCAGGAATCGCGGATCCGATTTGAAAAGTTCTTACAGTTCTTGATATTCAATTTATCAAAAAAGGCTATGGATTATCTAACATTACTGTAAGACCAATAACAGCGTAGCTGTAGAAGTACTAGGTTTGTTCTAGAACTTAACGCGGGTGAAACTGCGGAGCGCAACTAGTGTTATATAATTTCCAATTAATCAATTGTTGAGCGTTCCTCTTTCTCTTTCTTAATATTAAAATTACCCTTTTGTAACATTTCCTTTTTTGTTCAATGCATGTTGTGTTCATTTATAAAGTATTGTACATTAAGACCTAATCGTAAGCAATCCATTCAAATATATATTTTTTGTTTTTCGGCTCCTATGATAAATCCCCCAATGAAAGGGGTATTTGCTTATGATTTCCGCCAAGGGCAAGCGTGGTTGAAATCACATCATGTTATGTTGGAGTGACACTGTTTTGGGTGCATATTAAGCCATCTTCCGACTCCAGCACCTCAGTTGTTACTAATGACACTTGGGAAGGTACTATTCTACTCTGCTGGTATCCTACAGCCTTTGTAAATTTACAGACTAATCATTGTCAAAAATCCTCACATATAGTCATTAACCTAAATTCTAATTAACACACCGAGTACCATTATGTCTTAGGTGATGATAGGATGATAGTAGAAATATTGCTTCTGTAATGTCGGACTTTTATCTTCTAACGGTACAATTTTAAATGAAATAGCAACAGAATCGATAAAACGGATTCCTAACATGAGAACTATTAGAATTTTATTACCACGGGAAGACAAACTCGATGGTTTCGTGGAAGCCAAAACCGCCATACTCACCACACCATAGCAAATCAGATATATTTCTATCAATCATAAATTGACCTATCATATAACGGCATCCATCTGTTCATTTTCTAATTAAACTTCAACCATTCGATTAGTTTACTATTTATTTTATACTACAGTTCTCAAACCAGTTGTATATATATGACCTTCGACCACAATACCATGTATGCGGGCCTCAAAATTATTTACAAAAAATACAATATGGCTGCAAAAAGTGTTGACAAAAAGTTATGAGCAAACGTCAGGTTAATTATGGAGATATGATGTCAACAGGGATGGATGGTGCGGTGAATGATTCTAAGTGATATCTGCGGTTTGCAAAAAACTATTTATTTAATTACATTGGCATATACAAAGAAAAAGAAAGAATAACTTTATGCTATGTCAGCAACTCAAGTCGTAAGTTTAACTAACTGTAGTATATTTCGCAATGTTTCACATATTGACTTGACTCCAAGATCGCTTGAAGTACTTGTGATATGGACATGAGAAAACTGAGAAATAATATAATACTGGAATACAAATTGGAAACCCAGACAATCACCAAATCAATGTTTTAGATAGGATCACTACCATCTGTACATAGACACCAGTCTCCCACAATTAATATTTTGGACTGTTTATTCACATCGCTTCAAATGTTAATTCCTGTAAAAGTTGTTATTTGTGGTGAGAAATACATTTTATTTTATTTATTTTTTAATTATATTATAATACGTAAACGGATCTCCAATATTTGATTCGATTAAAGTACTACTTTAATCGGGCAATGTTACAGTTGTTATTAATTTATTTATTTTATTTAGGCACAACAGACAGACAGCACAAAAACACTTGTTCTTGGCAAGCTGTGAGTCCACAAGGATGTACGCACATCGTGATAAGCTTCTAGCAAACAATTAAAAAACCTATAAATTAATAAGAAAGACCAAATTTCCGAATAAATAATTAAATAAACCAAACTAGATAATAAACAATGAAAATAATGTAAAAAGAAAAAAAACTTTGTAATTGACTTTTTAAACAAGGCTACCCATACGGTAGCCGCTTTTTACTTATTTAGTGTTTATCTATGAACGTAAGGCACGCAGTTCGCACTACCATATAGTTATGCTCTCGGCACAATATAGAATTAAACTGAAAAATATATAATAATAAATAATAATGTTAAAATTTGTTGTAACTACTGTCAAAGTATACATTCTTCATACCAGCCGTTGAAAATCTACTGTTAGACATAGGGCTCTTCAAGAAAGAAGGTTTTATGCCCATAATTGCCGCGCAGGGCAATCGTAGTGGTAATCGCAGAGCGTAGCTTTTGCAGCGGGGAGGTTGCTGCCCATCCTCGCCCTGTGCATTTGAGCTGTACTGTTTCGGATGGATATACCGCCATCTGCCGGTTATGGTACCTTAGTCGCCGTTTACGATACCTGGTACAGTGGGAGGTTGTAGAATAGTAGTAGTAGAGTAGAAACTCTGCCTCACAGCTAAGTATACTGGTTACTGCGAACTTTAAGGTAGGTATAACAAAAATAATTATCACAGAAATGTTTGTCCTGGACGTGCGAAATGATCTAATACTTAATGCGCCATCGAGCCTGTCAAATCAAACATCTAATGTGTCTAAGTGGTAAATCTAGTATTTATGTTCCTAAAACATTCTAAGCTGAGGTATATTTCATACGGTTTTCAACGCTATTCGTTGAAAACCGTATGAAATACAGCCCAGAAGATAGATCTATTCAGAATACGTAAAAGAAGAAATTGACTGACTGACATATCAACGCAGCGCCTAAACTATGAGGGTTAGAAACTTGAAACTTTGTACAGGGATTGCTTTCATAAAATAGGGGACCACTGATAAAGGATTTTTGAAAATTCACCCCTAAGGGGTAAGACGGTGGTACAAAGTAAGTATGAAGATTTGCGGTTTTTAAATTATTCAAATAAAATTCCGTATAAAGATTTTTTATTCAAAACCAAGTATTTTTCAGAAAATCGTCCATTTCAGGCACTGCTAGTTAGGAAAATAAAATGTATAAATTGATTACGCCGTGGTGTATCAACAGAGTAGAATAGACCATCTAAAAGACGGGGATGACCAGCAGAAAATATGAGCGTAATTCCCACTTAGGGTGGTCTAATGGACGATCAATGACTGCTTCGATGATGTAGATAATAAATTGGCTGAAAAATTAAATAATAAAAAAATGCATGTTAGCAGATTAAGTTCTTTGAGTTGAAGTAAACTTTATACTCTTTAAAGAAAATATCACCATAATCTTAACCGTAAAAAAAATACAACTACACCATTGAGCGAAGTCCCGTTGCGCATAGTTAAAGATCGAGAGGCGAACATGAATGAATCAGTCTGGGGAGTAAATCATGGCGGTATTGTTATTAGAAGACAACCTGCACCGAGACTAGGCTGGCCGCTCTGGTTCTCAAACTAAAATTGTTTTTTGGATGAATAAATATACATTGACTTAACTCCGTAGTAAGTCGCTTAAAGCACTTGTGTAACGGACGCCAGACAACAGAGGAATCACAAATCTACTATGTAAACACATATATTTAACACCCTGTCTGGGTGAACAAACACAAATATCATCATATAAACGAGAAACTAATACGACCCTTAATTTTACCAAATAGCAGTCTTTGCATTAATGTGTTCCGCTTTGAAGGGTGAGAGAGGCAGTGAATTTACTGGGTAATGTGACAAAATACCTTCATGTCACAAGGTTGGCAATGCGCTAGTGATATCCTTGTGATATCACTAGCGTGTATAAATTACTGTGACGGTTTTTATTACTCAGATTGTATTCTTGTTTTTCGATTTGGCCCAATTAAAAACATGAAGAAAATACTATGTTCTCAATATTGAAACTTAGACTATTAGAACAAGAGAAGCAGAACTATCAGTAAATAAATAAGGTATACAATAAATTACCTCTCCTACCTATTTCTACCACCAAATAGCAGTGTTCGTATTACTGTGTTCAGTTCTAAAGGTTGAGAGAATTTACTAAGTAATATGGCATAATATCCTCAAGTGACAAGGTTGGTTACGCGTTTGTAATATTCTTGTGATATTACAATCGTCTAAACGCTGCAGTAACAGTAACGCTCACTCACCCGGATTGAATGCTTGTTCATCGACCTGGTATAATAATAAAAAAACAATAACAGAAATATCTACTTAAATGCATTTATAGGTAGTAGATTGTCAAAGTAAATATATATGTCAACAGACGTATTTAAAACCAGTTTGTTTGCAAGCCATACAAACTAAATCATTTTCTATTTGTAACTGTGAAATGGGAGTTGCTTGGAGACGCCCCCAATCCACTTTTTAGGACGAGAACAAGCCTCTAATGAACATAAGACAGTTCAATACGTTTGTTCTCATGTATAATACTCGTACATTTATATGCATTCGTTAGTGATCCGATCCGCTACGTAAAAGGTTATGGATTCGTACCCTACATACACAAATATTTCAAATATTTGTTTTTTTTCTGTGTTTGGGTGTTATATTAAGCTAAATATATAATTTTTTAAAATATATTTATGAAAGAACGTAAAAAATTCATTGAAATAATTGTTTGCATTTATTATGTTGCCTATATGAAGAGAAATAAACAACTTATTATTATTAGTATATTTGTGTACGCTCTGTCGTTTGATGTCCATAAACTAGTGCTTTAGGCGACTTATCTCGGATAAGATGTTGAGTACTTCCTTCTGTACCAGGTGTCGTAAGAGGCGACTGAGGTACCTGAACCGATTATATTTCTAAGCCTAAACTACTAAAATCACAATACGAAAAGAATATGTCTATTGAATATACCTCAAGAAAACATTTTCTTAAAGTCTTAAACACAAATCTTGTCTACAATATAAACTAAAAATAGAACACAAACGGTTAATGATCCTTGAAGATGATATAAATCAATAGACATACAGCTTTTTAGTCTATCTTAATTAAAATAGTCACTTTTTTGACATTTAAAAACTGCTGTTAATGGACATGCATAAAGTATACTTTTTAATTAGATTTTTTAGCACTAGCATAAAACTTAGTTTAAAAGACACAAAAAACTTAATATATAGGTAGGTATACCGGAATAGAATTCATTTTATTTCTTGGTCGGCAAACAAGCTTACAGATAACAAACTAACGTGTTTTTAAATTATTATAATGATTTTTTTGCCGTGAGGTACCGGCAGAGTAGAATAGTACCTCCGAATGCACCAGGTGTCGTAAGAGACGATATATATAAATCTAATATATAAAATTCTCGTATCACTGTGCTAGTTACCATACTCCTCCGAAACGGCTTGACCGAGACTTATGAAATTTTATATGCAAATTCTATAGGGTTCCACTACTTTATTTTTCATACCCCTAAGTAATAAGAGCTATCCAACATTAACTATTTTGTATATTTTTGGACAATGTCCTTTTTTATTTTTTAATAATATGGCTTAAAAATACTTACAACTCTACATTTTCACTCTTCTATTACCAACTCTTATTTTTATGTAGATGTTTTAGTAATTCACTAAACTTATATTATTTATACGGTACAACGTTAGCCGGGACAGCTAGTAATAATATATATTTATGGGAAAACTGAAAGAACAGTTTGAGAACCAACAGCAGGCCGTCTGATGCCAAGCAAGAGCTGCGTGGGCGCACCCCCGCGCGATTCACTGACCCGCGCCTGCGGGTAAATATTACACCTTATCTGTCATATCGGCCATTGGATTAGCACTTTGTTTTCTAACGACCATCCCGGCCGATTGTTTGTTTTCATTGAATAAATAAGTGTCAAAAGAATTACTATGTGATTTATTATTTTAAATATAATTTGTATTAACCTTAGCTCTGTACTAAGTCGTATGGAACCGACAGAATAGTATGAGGTAGACCTCATACAAAAGGTTGTCTACATTGGTAGCTCACTCTCACTTATTTCTACCGCCAAATAGTAGTGTTCGCATTGCGGTTTGAAGGGTGAAAGAGGCATCGAAATAACTAGGTCATGTGATATAATATCTTCAAATAATAAAATTGGCTACACGATAGTGATATCCTTGTGATGTTATGAGCGTCTATAGGCTGCAGTGAGGCTTAGTATCTGTATGTTTGTTTGTTGACTTGGCCAATAAAACAAAGAAAAAGTATCTATACAAGGTGTCGTAAGAGGTGAGGTAAAGTGAGGTACCGGAACTGACTGACGGTGGTATACCCAGCCGTAGCAGTGTAGCTTAAATGCAAAAGGGTAGGGATGGGCAGCAGCATTCCCGTCGCTAAAGTACGAACTACGATAGCTACCAACGCTGTTCAGCATGTCAATTATGGGTACCAGAACCGGCAGATCACAACAAAATCGTAAATCAATGAAAATATATTGTTTTTCACTTAGGCGTAATCACAAGTATTTTGAAATGGTCAAACAATAAGTCTACTGACTTTAAGATGCTACGTTGCGCAGACATAATCACATATTAAATCTAGCATCACCAAGCCTATCTTAGGACTGGCCTACCATCATTAGACACTTTAATAATAATACATTCCCAGAACGTCTCATTCAATGACCTGACTCCGAGATAAGCCGGTCAAAGTACTTGTGTTTCGAACCCTTGGGAGGGGATCGGACCTTAATTGGCGCGTAAGACAGGAACCCCGTCAGCTATCACCAGTCCTCCACACCACTAAACTGCTCCAATTCCAAATAAAATCAAAAAATCCTCTATGGGTTTTTATGCAACACATTTACTATAGACACATAAATGCCTAAAAAAGCATTGCGTAAAATTCTATGCCAACGGTACATGGTGAAACTGATTCATAAATTTTATAGCTGTACAAACAGAATGAACGGTTTATTAATAACATTGATGGCAGACGCATAAACATATATTTCTTTCTGGTCCTAAAGGATTTATTTATTTCGCGATTAAATATAAACTTGAATAGAATCTTACGTATGCAGAATCACTGTCACTGCTCTATTTTATGTTATTTAAACAAAGTCCTCGGCGCGTCTGTCTGTATGTCAACATTTTTGATGATAAATCTATAAACTAGAGAAAGGATTTGCATTCAGTTTTCATTAATGGACATTTATTTACAAGAGATTTAAGCCTATCTTTATATAAAAAATGATAATCAACATAAGGCCTAAACTATGACGGTTAAAACTAGCAATTCAGCACCAGGGTTCAATTTATAACGTAGTGGAACATTAAGAAAGTATTTTTGAAAATTCACCCATACAAAGTGTACAACGGAGGTGAAAAATTAGTTTGAAACGGTGCCGGTTTTGCAGATGTTTGAATTAAAGTCAGTACTAAGGTACCTACTTGATGATGATATTACGACAACAATAGAGAAAGGAATGTTGAGATGGTTTGGACATTTAGAAACATGTAAGGAAGTAAAATTACTGCACAAATATATATAGCGGAAGTGAATGGAAGAGTTGGTATAGGACGACCGAGGCGAACATATCTTAACCAGATAGAAGAAATATTAAAGAAGGGTCAGGTCAGAAGTACCAATAATAAACGAACGTGTATGAAAGAACTAATGTGAGTAAGGGAAGCGAGAGAGGTATGCCAAGATCGTAACAAATAGAGATATAAAGTTTCTGTCTACCCTGATAGGACACAGGCGTTATTTATATATGTATGTATTAAGGTACTTAATTAAAAGCCATGACACACGTGTTAAATATTTTTCTGAAATCATATCTTAAGGGGGTAAAAGGGGAGTGGGTGTAAGTTAGTATGAAATTTGTACAAACGAAGAGCAGGATGCTGCTATTAATTATATATAATATAATAAATTAGGTCAATGTATATATATATTTATTATATACTAGCTGTGCCCGCGACTTTGTTCGCTTGCAATAGTTTTTTTGGGTACCATACCTCTTTACCTTAACTTATATAATCTCTGATGTCATGTTTATTTTTATCGAATGAATGGCCTAAAAAATAAGTTTCAAGTTTCTAGCTTTAAAAATAGCGATACTTCCATGCAACTATTCATCCCCCTTTTCGAACTCTTACAAACCTTATTTCGAATTAAAAAATAGGCTATGTCCTTTTTCAGGGTCTAAAGATTGTCTGTGCCAAATTTTATTCAAATTGGTTTAGAGGTTTAAGCGTGAAAGCGTAATAGACGTTACTTTAACGAGAGTTACTTTCACATTATTATTATTATTACATAAGCAACTTTACTCGACACGTGTTGGTCCATTCCAACCGAACCGTGATATGTTAGCCGTATCGATTACTATTGTTTTTATCTCCACATAAAATTTTCATCACTGTCCCATCAGATCTAACCTGTCCCAATCCCACTGCATCATGGCTATAAACCACCTTGCTATCTGTCATCTGACTATTGTAACTTTAGTTGAGATAATAAAAAAAATTGTTTTGTGTTTTCTTTCATTTACTTATTTTTCATGAATTCACATATCGTCTCATATCTGATATCGAGATAAGTCGCTTAAAACACTTGTGTTATGAACAATCAGATAACATAGGAATCACAAATATAATATTTTAATACGTATTTAAAATATTATTATTTTTATATATTACTGCTGTGCCCGCGTCTTCGTCCGCGTGGAATAGTTTTTTTGGATACCATACCTCTTTACCTTAACTTATCTAAACTTTGATTATCATGGTTATTTATGTCGAATGAATGGCCTGAAAAATAAGTTCAAGTTTCTAGCTCTAAAAATAGCGATACTTCCATACAACTTTTCAAACCCTTTCAACCCTTATTTCGAATTAAAAAGACTGTGTCTTTTCTCATGGTCTAAAGTTTGTCTGTGCCAAATTTCATCAAAGTCGGTAGAGAGGTTAAAGCCAAGAAGCGTAACAGACAGACAGAGTTACTTTCACCTCATATGCAGAGGGCGGGGTTGGGCAGCAAAATCCCTGTCGCGAAAGCTGCCCTCTACGATTGCCAACAAGCTTACCTAGCGCGGCAATTATGGGCAAAAAACCACCTTTCTTTGAGATGCCTATGTCCAGCAGTGGACTTTCAAAGGCTGGTATGATGATGATGATGATACGTATTTATTTCCCAGGCACAGAATAAACACATTAATATGGTCCTAGGCACAGATCGAACCCACGAACTTTGGCGCAAAAGACAGGAACACTCTTATCTTCCCGAGTACGTCAACAGTACAAAGTATATGTTTGTATAATACCTCAAGAACAAGACAAACTCCATCGATAACAATATATTTACCTCTATAAAATTCCTATCAGTCGAAAGGTTAGATAGTTTCTCGTCATATACCGCGGCGGTATCGCTCCATCTGCCCCTACCGCTTTACCGTTGCCTATTGTTGGTTGTCTACTATCAGTTTCGCTATTGTATTGATTTATTTGCATTTGTTTTAATAAAAAATGTAAAAGTTGTAGAATTTAATTGTGTTATAGTGTTAATATATATTATTACGTATATACCAGGTGTCGTAAAAGGCGACTAAGGTACCAGAACCGACAGATGGCGGTATAACCATCCGAGATAGTTTAGCTCAAATGCACAGGTGGGGATGGGCAGCAGCATCCCCGTCGCGAAAGCTGCGCTCTGCGATTACCAACACGCTGGCCCAGCGCGGCAATTATGGGCAAATTCTTCCTTTCCTTGAGAAGGCTTATGTCTATGTAGTCCATCAGCGGATTTCTAATGGCTGTAATGATGATATAATATCACACAACATCTCATACGTTGCCCTGACTCAGGCGTCGATAAAAGCACTTGTGTTTTGGACATCAGAAATACTATATTTAAATACATACAATTAAATCACGATACATGTGTGTTACTTCGCACAATCAATGGGATTTAGTCTTTGAAAAGTTACATGCATAAAAAATGCTGGATATAAATTCAAGATGATATTTACTAGAAAATATCAACTAGTCTCAGTTGTCAAGCGGTATGTGATTTTGTCTGTCTGCCTGTTTATCCCGTATAAAGTCTGAAACACTTGGCTCAATTTTTACGGGACTTTAACAGGTAGATAGCTGATGTTGTAAGAAGTAACTTGGGTACTTTTATTGTTTATTATTCTAATGGGAACGGAAACTATTCTAGTCTATTTCTTTTAAAGTTTAAACATTTTTTCATTTTATCTTATTTTTATTAGCATTGGTATCATTTTGACTATATGATAAAAGATAATAGAACCTAAGCCTGCAGACCATAAAATATTTTATGCAATAAGCGCGCGCAGTTTCATCCGCGTTAAACAAACCTAGCGTCATTTACGCTACGCTTTTATCGATCCTACAATAATGTTATTTAATCTATAGTCTTTTTTAAAAGTTGTACTATATAGCAATGAACGAATTTTTTAAATCAAATTAGCAGTTTCTGAGATTTGCGCGTTCAAACAAACAACTCTTTTTCTTTATAATATTGTAGATTAAAATGATAGCTTTATTTCTGCATCGCCACACATGTGCCGAAATATGACCATTCAGGTTTTATTAGAGAAAAACGCAAAGCAGTAAGAAATCTATCATTGAGAGAGAAAAGAGAAAGAGAACAATGTCATATAATCTTATGCGATTGAAAATAAATATAATTATGTGCAGTAGCGGAGTATTAATAGTTTAGAAAGAATGCGCGGGCGCAGCGATACCATAGAACTATTCGGTGTTTTGTTCGGAGAATTGAATTGATTTCGCTGCGATAATCCGATACGACTAGCTCAGATTTCCATTTCGTATATCGATTTATCATCAATATTTAGAGATATTTAAGCATTTTTTGTATTGTTTGCCTTTGCATTTGGTTTGAGTTCAAGGTTTTTTGCTGCTGAAAGCGTGTTTTAGTGCGATACGAAGAAGGCTTACATGTCATCGTCATATCGGCTTACAGACAACCAATGATGGGCTAACCTCACCAAACTTAATCCCGCAGCATGTGTTTTTGTGCGGCTTGAAACCAACCGAGACCTTCACCAGGTCGTCCGTCTATTTGTCGGGGTTCACCACTTAAGAAACTTTTTCGGTTATCGGTTCGTCAAACTACGTGCCCCACCTACTGCCACTTCAGCTCTACGATTCGGTGAGTAATGTCGACAGCTTTTCTTTTCCTACGGATCTCTTCACATAGGGAAACCCCAATGTTCTCTTCATCGCTCACTAAACGACCTAGAGCTTTTTTTTATATTATTACCACTATTAGTTTATCACCACTTATTTTTCTTGCAGGTTCCTTTCTGGGGGGTCGCGTAATTAAACCTGCAGTAAATTTAGTTTTAAGACCCGCAATTAAATGAGCTGTGTGTTAGATGACTTTTATGATTCCTTGAGTCATCAGGGTCACCTGTATTACATATAATTATGAATTTAATTATTATTTTATTATCTTTATTATCTTTATTATTTTTATTATTTTACTGAAGGTTCAGAAGTTCTTTGATGGGACTACTTAAATAAATTATATTAGAGTTTGAATTTATAAGGCCCATAGTTAGCGGCCAAGTCTTAGTGCCTTAAGTCAACATTGGTAATACATACTGATTGAAGACTATACATTTTTACCAGTGAAATATTACGGAGCTGATACTGATATGTAAGTTTTAATATTTTTTCGGGGAATTATAGGTGGTCTATTCAGACGGCCATTCCAGATTAATAAATCTCTCGCGCTCTACGAGACTTGAGACTGAGGCATGGTAGCCTCCTCGTGGCATGGGGCTCATGAAACCTGAAGAGAAAAATGCTGAGACGTGGGTCTTTGCTTGAGTTGCTGGATTCGGAAGATCTGTGACAAGCCTAGGGCAGTGTTATAAAGCTAACAATTTGTTAGGTTTTAGATCCTCTTTAGAAGGTTAAATTGAAGGATTGCCTCATAACATTTAAACAATAGTAGTATATCTATATAGTACCTTAGAGCTTGTCCATATGCTTCTTGGTTCTTTGCCCATAATTACTGCGCTGGGTAAACTTGTTGGTAATCGCAGAGCGCAGCTTTTGCGACGGGGATGATGCTGCCCATCCCCGCCCTGTGCATTTGAGCTGCACTAATTCCGGTGGATGTACTGCTATCTGTCGGTTCTAGTACCTTAGTTGCTTCTTCCGACACCTGGTACAGTGGGAGGTACTATTCTACTCTGGTACCGGCAAGTGCAAATGTGCGTGTTGCTCATATTATGCGCGCTGAATGCATACAGCATACTTCATCGATATCGAACCTCCTTCATCAAAAATGTGTGATGTTGTGATTTTTTGCACGCATTTTTAAGCTTAAGTTTTAGCTATTATGTTTCCCTTGCATTATATTGTTAATTTATGAATCCATTTTCCAATATGGCCCATTTAATTTTGTTTCAATTAATGTTATATTCATATCTAAATTTTAAGTTTGCTGTTGTTATTTTTTTAATAAAAAGATTAAGAGATTAAGTTACATTAAAAAATTTTTTTTCATGATAAACATAATGTATATTAAAGATAGTACGACGTTCATCAGGTCAACGTGTAAATATATACGATAGACTTTATATACAATTAAAGATTACAATTTCGAGCCGTCACTAGACGGATCTTAAAATGAAGCTTAAAGCAGGTTTGAAACGCGAACCACCACAAAAGAATCACCAAGTAAAACTGGTAATGAATTAGATTAAGAAATCCATTCATCATTTATACTCCCACACTTAGTCTACTGAATACGGTATTTTACTTCAAATACAACAAATAGATCTATTGTTTAGGTAGCTTTAAACATATCTTTATTAATAATCGTTATTATAAAAAAAACCCATGAATACTGTACCAGGTGTCCTAAGCGACTGAGGTACAAGAACCGATAAGTGGCGGTTTATCAATCCGAAATTGTGTAGCTCAAATGCACCAGGCGGGGATGAGCAGCAGGCTCCTCGTCGCGAAAACTACGCTCTGCGATTACGAAATTGCTAGTCCAGCGCAGAAATTATATTTCAAATTCCCCTCTTTCCTGAAAAGACCTACTTCCAGGCTGCAGTAGACTTCCAATAGCTGACATGATGATAATAAAAAAAGTTTTGAGTACAATATAACAAACTCCATTATATTCCATGGCACCGATCAAACCAAACAATTTGTCACTAATGCAATCACAGATCGTTTCCTAATTCCTCTAATTACATGTTTCATTAGGCACGCTATGTTAAACCACAAGTTTACATCTCACTAATAATATGAGCCTTATATATTATATGTTAGAGTCCATTTCGTTCTAAACCAGTTGCAAAAACATGGAGTCCATAAGCTCGATAGTGAGGTTACTTGAATCGAGCTGTCAAATCGATTCGCGCCGGCCGTCTCGATACTCGTGTTGGACATGATGATGTAATCGTTAATCGACTCTTGGGTGTTGTTCCATATTTAAATCAATTCGTAAATTACTTATAGCGAAGCGCTAAAATTAATGAATGCTGGTATCAAAGAGATGTAAAAAAACGAAATGTCATTTCGGACCACCAATACTGGATTTCTGCTTATAAAACCAAGCAGGCCCAGTGGCCTCGCTTAGAGGCTCTAATGGAACTTATAACAAAGCTCAAAAACCTGACTGGACTTCTAAAAAAATTGGACAAGAGCGAGCTTGACTCGCCCAACTCGAACAGAAAATAGTTTTAATTTAAATTGTCTTTATATAATAGTAATAAATCTATTATTTATACTTATATATAAATTACCTGTCACGGTGTTTGCCGGGATAAACTTTTAAACTACTTAATCGAACCGATTTAATCTACACTAATATTTTAGAGCTGAAAAGTTTGTTTGTTTAAACGTGCAAATCTCAGGAATCGCTGGTCTAATTTTAAAAATCCTTTCAGTGTTAAATAGTCCATTTTTGGAGGATTGTTATTACATTTCAAAAGTTACTGTTATACGCAAATGTAATAAATAATTGTTTGCTAACGGTGTACAGTTTTATCCAACTTCAGAGATAACACAGAATTATATCTTACATTATAGTCTCTGGACTCGCCCAAATAGGGTTCTACCGGTATGTATCGTAAGAGGCGTAGGTGCCAGAACCGACGGGTGGCAGATGGAGTCAGTAGACTTCTAATGGCTGGAATAAAGATGAAGACTAACTTATTTGTTTTCAGGTATTCTTTTCTATTCACATAAAACACTATGTCCTAAAAGACGATATTTCTCCAAGTAATATCATGCTTCTAAACATAGATCTAGCAGCATGATATATCACGCTGGTTTGTAATAACGACAGAACTACAGATGAGCTAAAGTACAAATAGGAACACTTAACTAATGTAAATAGAGTTTTTTTTTGTAAAATTGATTTATTATGAGATGTGTCTCCATTGTTTTAAAGATATGAAATCGAAAACGGTCCAAGAAGTAAAATAATCCGTTTCTTATCTCATATATACAATTCTCGTGTCACGTGTTTGATACCATAGTCCTCCGAAGCGGCTAGACCGATTCTTAAGCAATTCGTATATACATATTCTGTTGTAGATCTGAGAATCGGCTACTATCTATTCTTCATACCTCTAAGTGATTTGATGTTTTCTTTAGGAAAAAATATTTATTTTATAAAGTTGCATTAAAAAATACAGCCGTAAATTTTCACCTTTCTCTAAGCTACCCCTATTATTTATTATCGATATTAGTAAACTTTTAGTAGAACAAGAGGTCAGCTATTATCTATAAAAAAATAGTTATACTACGAACAATGAGTAAATTCATGGAGAGCAGTCAATGTAACTCACGATACTATTGACGTCTCTTGAGTTTATAATGTAACGTCAATTGATTAGGGCGCGGCGGCGGTAGACCGCGTATTTGTCAGTCTGTTGTCGGCAAATTATCAGTTTCAAATTAATGGAATTAAACGGTTATCATTACGCTTTTAGTCAATACCATACACACTTTTTCATCATCATCATATCAGCTGTAAGATGCAAATAGACCTATTTTTACCAAGTTCTGGCAGGCGTGGTGGTAAATGCAGTCTTCGCAGGATTGCGTTGCTATTGCCACCACGCCTGCCCAGCGCGGTAATTATGGGCAAGGTTTTTCTTTCGTGTGCGGCCTTTCACAGCTGAACCTGAGGATGATGATTTCCTACCAGAGTCATCTAAAATTAAATCATCAATCCGTATAGCGATATAATGCTTACTGAATCCTTTGTTCTTTCTAAAATTGTATTTTCGGAAATATACATAGAATGAAACCTAATACAAAGGTCGATTGCATTAGTTCCTCATTCTTGCCTATTTCTACCGCCAAATAGCAGTGTTCGAATAGCTGTGTCCGCTTTAAATGGTGAGATAGGCAGTAAAATTTCTAGGTTATGTGACATAATATCTTTGAAGTCGCAATGTTGACAACGTACTAGTGATATCCTGTGTATTTAAACACGTCTATAGGCTGCGATCACGTTGACTGTATGTGCGTGTTTGTTAACCTGGTGTAATAAAGAAAAATAATAACAAAGTAAAAATATAATAGCTCTGTTTGTCTATCTGACTTTCGCATTTCCACGTCTAGCTATAGAACCGTTTTGAATGAAATTTGGTACACATGTAGTCTAAAGCCTGAGAAAGGACGAATACTTTTAAATGCCAAAAAAGGGTCAAAGGCAATTGAATGGAAGTATGTTTCGCAAAGACACTACTCCACGCAGACGAAGTGTCGGACGCAGCAAGTGATGTCGACAAAACAGCAATTAAAACTGACTTACAGTAAATTTGCTAATAAATTCTCATACCTTACATCGTAAACTGTTGAACTTACAACCTACAACATATTTAACGGATTAAAATTTATCACAATAAAACGTATGCAAAATAAACGTCATCATTTAATTACACCAAATAAAACGCTGTCGCACATAAATCAGGGACTGCTTGCACAAGTCTCCTACGCAAGGGGGCAGCACTTTCACAAATTAGAAATTAGCTTAAACCAGGAATATTTAGACATACAGACAGCATCCTACTTGAGGCCGGTGCCGTAGGTGGTGCACTCAAGCCGGGGCTACCATCACCAGCCACCGATCTAAAACCAACCTTAACATCTATCGGATACAATCCCTAATTAAATATATATGCTCTCCTCAGTATCGACTTGGCTGCCATTTGTCTTAGTTAACCGACTAGTTCTAGGCTGATTTAGTTGTTTACATTATGCTAAGTCTAAAATGCGTGTTTATATTATGTTTCAAAGAGGATCAATGCTTTTAAGTATAGTAAACTCTCTTAATCTCCATTTTCTCAACCGTTTATGGAGCTGGGTTTTTTCTATCTTGCTAAGTCAACGTCAATACGCTTCTGGATTTGTTTGTTAATTAAATAGGCAATAGAAATGCTGATTACATTAATTCTTTGCCTTACTAAGTTCTTATATGGTTATCTTTATCCATAAACTCTGCTTTGAAACTGCTATAAAATGTTACGTTTTAATGTATGCTGATAACAATAAGAATTACAAATAAATAATATGTATATATAAAACATCAAGACGCAGGACTAGCTTATATGTAAATCACATCTATGTTTCTCCAGAATAGGGATCGAACCCACGACAACTGGCGCACTAGACGGGAAAACGTCTCGTTTATTTGCGTTTACATTTTTTATTTGGTTGAAAGTACCTACTTACGCTTATGTATCAGCTTAATTATTATGATTGATTTTTATTAAATTTAATTTAAAGATGCTTTTAGTAAAACTACACTAGGAAAATAAAAAAAGGTCAAGACACTTTTTTAAGAGACCTTGTAAGCCTTATGGGTAAAAATATTATAATGGTGTCAAATGATATTTCAAATATTTAAAAATATGCTGTGAGTAAAATAGCATTTCCCTCTGAACCATGTGTCGTAAGTGGCGGCTGAGGTACCAAAACCGACAGATAGCGGTAAATCCATCCAAAACAGTGTAGCTCAAATGATGGAGTCGGGATAGGCAGCAGCTTCCCCCTCGTGAAAACTGTGCTCTACGGTTGCCAACACGCTTGCCCAGCGCGGTACTCATGGGCAAAATTCCCCCTTTTTTGGGAGGCCTATATCCAACAGTAGAGTTCCAATGGCCGATATGATAATATAGGAACTTAATGTGAATTTTCATTGTTGTTCCTCTGACTTATTGTTTTCCTGATGATAAATATTAATTTAAATAATACGTTAAAATATCGAAAGTGGTGGCAGCCCTGGGCGACCACACCGCAGGGCTAAGTTCAAACGAAACAGAGCGGACAAATCGACCTCGTTATATTTTTTACGTTTTTATTACCCGGTTCGGAACTTCACGCGCTCGCCTCCGACAACCGGTCTCCATTAATGAAGTTTTAATGTTCCTCCTTACTTTACTTCATAAGTTTATGAACGGTCAGTGCATTCGAGTAATGGATGGCTTGTTTCGCTCTTCTAGAGTAGTTTTAAATATGGCTTTGAATTTGCTTCTTGGGGTACATTAGAGTCGTAATAATAAAAATATGTATATAGACAGGTGTCATCCTAAAAAACCTTCACAATAGACTGAATTTATTGGATATTAAAGAATCTCTTTACATCGCACTCCAGAAAGTCGCAATTCTAAATAAATGAAAAACAATAACTCAATATACGCTGTATTTTACTTGGTTACAGTAGAAAACCAGCCAACCTACTTAGAAAAAGTAACACCGATAATAATAATAAATATAAGACAGGAGTATAATATATATCATTGACATAGCAATACCAAATTCACGCAACACACAGAAAAATTAAGAAAAAACAAGATCTTGCAGTCAAACTCAGATTCCAGTGGAGAGCGAAAAAGTATAAATTGAACCAATAGTTTATGTCGAGACCCAGAGTTATAGCAAAATTCAAATTTGAGTGGAATTTATCGCTGTAGAAGAAGAAGATATAAACTTGCTTTAAAGTAAAAATCTTTGATAAAAATATTTATTTGACCAGGTAGACAAACAAGCATACAGTCCGCGTGATAGTAACCGTCACTGCAGCCTATACACGCTCGTAATATCACGTAATAATAACTGGTCTGACCTTTAAGATTATTATTATAATTCTCCTCATTGCCTATAACAAGAAGAATAGCAATTCGATTTACAGGTTATTATGTGTTAACAGACAGACATACTTAAATAATGATATGAATATGGTTTCTTACAATGTTTACTATATTTAAAAAAAACTATAGTAAAAGAGCGTTTTAAAAACAACGTTCGAAAAATTAATCCATTTGAAAATCTTTCATTTCGCAAATAGATTACTTTAAAATGAAGGGAAAAAGGGGAAAAAAATAAAGGTTTTTCAAATATTTTATTTAGGATTAATTTATCATCATCAAAATCATCATCATCATCATCACTATCATTTCAGTCATTGGACGTCTACTGTTGGATAGGCCTTTTCGAAAGAGCGGGAATTTTACCCATAATTATTGTGCTGGGCAAGCATGCTGGCAATGGCAGCTTTCGCGAAGGGGATGCTGCTGCTCATACCGCTCATGCCGACCCTGTGCATTTAAGCTACACTGTTTTGGATGGATATACCGCCATCTGTCGGTTTTGATACCTAAGTTTTCTTCCTTCCAACAAATTTCCTTTCTGTTTGTAGAGTCGAGTTATATGTTTGAGAAAGAAGCAACAAATTGATCGATCATCATAATGGCAGCCATAGAAAAATCCACTGCTTTGACATAAGTGAAATTAACGAGTCGTTTCTTTGTATTCTTAGGTATCATGTCTCCGAATCATCTCAGACTTGTCTCCGAAATACAGCTAAATACGCTTAAAGCACTTGTGTTACAGATGTCACAAAACAAATATAATACATAAATACATATTTTTAACACCCAGAGACAGAACAAACACATGAAGTTTTTTATAAATATTTGTCCTGGGTGAAGATAGAACCCACGATCTTTGGAGCACAAGGCAGGAAATTTTGGACAGTAAAATTATATTCGATTTAAGCGTGTGAAATAAAATATTACTTTGTATTATTAGTGAAACAATTCGAGATTAGTTTTGTAAATCCTCACCCTCCTTATATATTCTGTATATAATCCAATCTTTATATATTTAACACATAGAAGTTATCAAATAGATGTTGGTGTTGGGTAGGACCCACATCCTTTCGCGCCTAAGATTCCGTGACTTCTGAAGGCCTATCGGACCAGTGACGCGGGTATTGACAATGGCGTAAGCATAATGATCATCCGAAAGGAAAATCCAGTTTCGTCAACGTACGTGTCAAGACAAAGCTGCACCTCCTCCGTGGTTCCAAAATTATTATTGACGCGCCCGATGGCGCAAATAGTACTGATCCTACCTTGAGCGCTAAGGTCATGGGTTCGATCCCGAATCGAGACAAACGTTTATATAATAACTACTAGCAGTGCCCGCGACCTCCGCGTGGAATAGTAACTTTGGGGGGTATAGTTGCCTTCTTAAAATGGATTATTCAACACTGATACAATTTTTATAATTAGACCGGAGGTTTCTGAGATTAGCGCGTTTAAACAAACCAACAAACCCTTTAGCATTATAATATTAGTGTAGATTTGTGTTTGTTCTATGTCTAGTTATTGAATATATGTATTTAAGTATTATATTTGTGATTCCACTGTTGTTTGATGTACGTAATACAAGTGCTTCAAACGTCTTATTTCGGAGTCAGATATGAGATGTTGTGTGAATAATGGAATGTATTATTACGTAGTCACTCGGCTGTGTGACATGACAAATGTATACCAAATATGCTTTAACCGACTAATCTCTGATTAAGTTGACCTGAATCAGAGATAAGTCGGTTAAAGTTGTAATGAACACGAATAGGTGTTCGAGGTTTTCTGTGAATTATTTCACAGAAGTAGAATTGGTCGCTCATTAATGAGTACTTTTCTCTTGACCTGTAAGACTAGCATTTAATATGGATACCTTAACTGAGTTTGGAAAATGGACTGGGCAATTGGCAATGAATGACAGCCGACGCTAGTAGGGGTTTAATTTGCACCAACATAGTTTTTCTTACAAGTTCCTTTCTGAGAGGTCACGTAACTAACCTGCAGTGAACTTAGTTTTAAGACTCGTCTGGTGCCGGCAGACTAGTCTAAGGTAAGTCTAATGAAAGTATCTTTGTTAGATTACTTTTATGAGCACTTGGGTCATCAGGGTCGTCTGTAATAATAATAATAATGTACTCTTTATTGTACACCAATAAAAACACATCACAAAAACATGGAATAATAGGTACAAGAGACGAAGAGAGATATATAAATATGCATAAAATAATAGGTACAAAAGACGGTATTATATATAAATATGCATAAAATCACTTCCTTATCCTTACTAATGTTATAAATGCGAAAGTAATTCTGTCTATCTGTCTGTCACGCTTAAAGCGGGAACGCTTAAACCTCTCAACCGATTTTGATGAAATTTGGCACAAACCATCTTTAGACCCTGAGAAAGGACATAGCTTACTTTTTAATTCGAAATAAGGATTGTAAGGGGTCGAAAAGGTAGATGAAAAGTTGTGTGGAAGTATCGCTATTTTTAGAGCTAGAAACTTGAAACTTATTTTTCAGGCCATTCATTCGATATAAATAAACATGACATTCAAAGTTTATATAAGTTTAGTTAAAGAGGTATGGTACCCAAAAAAAATATTCCACGTGGACGATTTCGCGGGCACAGCTAGTTGGAAATATGTTATTTGTAAATGTTATTATTTTAGTAACGATTTAAAAGTGCTTGGCCTACTTGAATAAAGTATATTTAACTTTGATACGAAGTACATACAGTCTGGGGGAGGGGGGAGGGTTTGAGGGGCGGGGGTCTTGTTCTGTAATATGTAGAGTGGTCTATTTATGATTTAGCAAGTCAGCACGGAATCACCGCGCGCCGTGATTCGGTCGTGATTGCCGGCACCATGTTTACGAGGCCGTAATCATCTGATTTATTAGCATTGCAAATAGTACCTCATACCCCCATGAATTATTGAACTCCCATAAAATATATTCAGTTTGATGAAAGTTTATGTTTTCCATGGTATTATTGAAAATTTAAATGAAACTCAGCTGCGGCAATAAGATATTATAAACGAGTATTGAGATAGATGTGTAACAATCGAGTTATTTAAATTTATTTGGATGCGTTGTTTTTATTGTTTAACGTATCATTTGTTGTCGTATGGAATTGTCGTGTTTGCGCCGGTGGCGCCACTCTGTATAACCGTCATGAGATAAACTATTTTGACATTATTCTTGAATCGAAATCACAAATGTCACTCAGGTGAATGCCAATTCGAGATTATTCGGATCTTCTCTTAAAGATAGATGAAGAAATATATATGTCTATAAAACTTCTTCATTCGCTAAAACCGAATAAGGGACTCATCATATCATCCATTGGAGGTCCACTGCTGAACATAGGCCTTCCTGAGAAATGGGGAATTTCGCCCATAACAGCCGTGCTGGCAATCACATAGCTTTCGCGAAGGGGACGCCGCTGCCCGTCCCCACCCTGTGCATTTGAGCTACACTGTTGATGTTCCGCTATCTGTCGGGCCTGGTGCCTTAGTTGCCCCTTACGATACCTATTACAGAGGGAGGTACTATTCTGTAAGCCAGCTGCCTGAAGAATATTACCTCCCTCTAACACTGATTGTTCTAGCCCGGCTGCCGTCGTTTTCGCCTATCTGTGTAATCTTTTGCGGTTTTTCTTTTGTTTTTATTTGTGTAATTAGGTTAAGTGTTTTTGTAATTTTTACAGTCGATTAATAAACTATTATTATAATTATTATTATTCTACTCTGCCGGTACCTCACAGCATTAGAGATACCGTAGCTATTTATCTACTATGTTAAGAGTAAGTTTGCCTGCACATGAAGTCGGAGTATTAGACTCACTTGAGTACTTCAAAGAATACCGAAATGTCATAAAATTTTTCCTCCTCTATCCACAGCTTCTCAAGTAATACTATATATATATATATATTACCTTATAATACTATGGAAATTAATTTAGTTTTTAAACTACGAAAGGGTAAAACATAGTCAACTCCATTTATAATACACTAAAGATTTAATTTCGCCGGCGTCTTCCCACGGGTCATTACCGACAGCATTACAAATTTGTTCCGGTAAGAATTAATGCCAGGCATTACCTGAGGGCAGCCAAATTTAGCCGTCTCCGGGCTGCTGACCCTGGGGTCACAAAATTGGTACTCAGGTAGGACCTGCCCACGCGCCCCAACCGCTTTACCGGGGTACGGGTAAGCACCTAATTTGGTCCTACTTAGTAAATTACTAGAAATTATATTGTGTGGGAGGACGGCGACGCTATGTAGTTAATATTAATTATTGCCTCAACAAAACGTTTATAGTCATTTTTGAAACGTTATTGTTGATAATTATAAACACTATGTGAAAGTCGAGCTTCTATGTTTATTTTACTAGAAAAAAAACTAAATAATTGTTTTTAGAAAACACAAGTTTTATTTGTTTTTTATCTAACAAAGTCAGCAATCAAGCATACGCTTAATGGTAAACGCGCCTACAGCCTATAGACGCTCGTGTCATCACAAAGATATCACTAGCGTGTCGCCAACCTTGTGAACACTGCTTTTTCGCGGTAGAAATAAGTGAGAGTGAGGTACCAATGCAGGCGACCTTTGTATGAGATCTACCTCATCCCTTATTCGATCATGCAGAGAGACTCCGCTCCATTACCCTCTTATGTCTCGTTAAGCTACTTTTGAGTGGACTAATAAGGCCTATAGTGAGAGACCATGAGACCAATTATAAATATAAAAGGCTATCCATTGGATTCCGAACCACAAACTGATACCACTCGAACGAAGATACAGGTGACCGGTATTTTATTGAAAACAAGTCAGTCATTTCATTTATCAAAGTATTTTCTTGAAGCCAAGAGCGAATCACTTCATTATCTCCGCGTACATAACTTTGTGATCATATCTCTTGGAGATCTGTTAGAGCATGACTCAACGTAATATATATAATGATAGAAATCACATCTGCATAACAAAGTTACGCTTGCTTCCTTTGAAAGATTGTTGTTAAATGCTCATCATCATCAGATCAGCTGCAACTACAGCTAATTATAGGTCTACCCAAAATGAGAAAGTACAGCTCATAAATCCCGTTCAGGGCAGGCGTGGCAGTTTTGTTTAAGTATGGAATATCACCACCTGTCGATTGTGCCTGAGTCGTCTTGCACGATACCTGGTACAGAGGGATGGAGGTACTATTTTATTCTCCCGATACTACTCTCACGTTGATTTTTACAGAAATTGAATTACAATTATCTTCTTTAGCTCAACACTTTTACAGTGACAGCTATACGGCTCTGGAATGAGCTTCCGTTGAACATTAAGCAATCCCCAAACAAATTTAACCTGAAACGCTTTCTCCGTACTTTATTTACTGATGTTTCTTCTCTAACTTTATAATAATAATAATAAATTCCCACAACATCTCATACATTGACCTGAGTCCGAGGTAAGTCGCTTAAAGCACTTGTATTACGAATGCCAGACAACAGAGGAATCACAAATATACAACTTAAATACATATATTTTACACCCATACACAGAGCAAACACAAATATCATCATATAAATATTTGCTCTGGGTGGGAATCGAACCCACGACCCCTGGTGCACAAGACAGGATCACTACCATCTGCGCCATCGGGCCCGTCGTGACGTATATGATGTACGTTATTTTTATAATATTTTTTATATTATATATTATTTATTCCGTTTATTTATACAAAAATGTATGTAACGTTTATCTTTTCTGTATACGAGTATATATTGTCTGCACCACTATATTTATATATATTTCTGTTTCGTGTTATGGTTGACTGGGAGATAATGCCAACTGGCAGTAAGTCCGCTATTTGTACATTTTGTTATATTTTGTGCAATAAAGTTCAATAATAAATAAATCTTCACATTTAAAAAGACCATCTGTCCAGCTCCCGAGTACATGATATTCTTGCAACTTGGTAATTTACAGCGATCTTCCATCCCAATCATGTCAAATCAATCAATGGAATACCATAGGCTCTAGTTGGTTCCCTGAGGCGGTACTCGCTCGAGGCGCCCATAGCACGCTAAATGTCCAGCTAATTTATTGCCACGCGCGGTTCCGTTAGCAAAGCGACTAATTATTTATGAGTCGACTATAGAGAATTACAATGATCTTAGCACATAGCCTCAAAGATTAAGGAAACAGGAATAATTAAGAAAGCTTCATCATTCTGTTATCGTATTTTAGAACCTTGATTATTTATTCCCAAAATTTTGTGAAAATACTAGCCCGCTAGCGAGACCTCAATCGTATCCCTGAGGAACTCATTATTCCGAGTAGAATTCTATGTCGCTACCTGACTGTGCAAAAAGTTGTGCAGGTTAGAAAGAAAAAAATAATAATACATGTTTACCCCACGGGAATATGTTTTTGAGATAAAAAGTAGATTTGTTCAACATGAAAGAGTAACAGTACATACGTACTTATAAACTTTCGAGTTAATACGATTAGTAAGGATAATACGAATTTAACTGTCTATTTGTACGACGACCCAATTTTGATGATATTTTGAATTTATATATATATATATAAAATAATCTTTTTTTATTTTCTTGGTACATATTCACCAGCGGCTTTGTTTCATATCGCTTTATACATATTTCCATTTCAGATAGATATGATATAGATTTATCTTAGTTTCTTATAAATAAACTAAGGCCTATGCAAATCTGGAAGAATGTAACTAATTAGCTAAAGAAAAATTAATTTAAAATTATTAGACTTATGTGTCAATGTCGTGGCGACCCCCCCCCCCCACCCCTCGTCCAGAGCAAATATTTATATGACGATATTTGTGTTTGATTTGTGGTCTGAGTGTTAAATAAATGTATTTAAGTAGTATATTTGTGATCCCTCTGTTGTCTGGCGTCCGTAACACAAGTGGTTTAAGTGACTCACCATGGAGTCAGGTCAATGTATGAAATGTTGTAAGTATTTATTATTATTATAAAGAATTTAAAATACCCAAATCGTGACCCTCAAAAATACAAAAACATTTATCTCTATAATTTTAGTATAAATATGGACTACACGACTTTGTCTTTAAGTAATTAAAGACATCCTGCAATATGAACAATAATCTATTTTGAATACTATAACAGTTGATATAAACCATACAATACTACTAACTTCCACAAAAATCACACATTTAATGAGCCATTGCTTCGCAGAAATAAAGTTTCCAACAAATCAAACGACAAAATTACTACAAACCACATTAGAGACGGATGCAGTAATACTGATCGTGAAACTCATTCCTGGCATCATTCGTCATCAAGCAGCAGATAGAATCGGATGCAAATGCATTAAGCCATAATTGAAGGCATAGAATCCGATAGCTATCGCTCGTTGATTGGCCGACTGACGGAGCCTTAATAAATGTTGCAGGTGGTGTCCTTTATGTTTTCATTTACCTTTAATTGGTTTGTTGGTGATTGATTTTCTGGTTTATCTTTTATCTTTTCATCTTCTTGTTCAGTTTATAGTTAAATATGTCCGCTTCTTCTAATATGCTGGGTGCTGTTCATATTAATAATTCTATCTAAATCATGATTGATTGTTCTTGTTTGTTAGTTATTATTAAATTAAGGCAAACGGGTCTTGATGTGAGCAAAATAGTATCTCATACTCTACCAGGTGCTGTAAGAGGCTACTAAGGTACCGAGACCTAATGGCGGTATTGCCATCTGAAATAGTGCAGCTCAAATAAATAAGGCGGGGATGAGCAGCAGCATCTCCGTGCGCTCTATGATTGCCAACACGCTTGACCAGCGTTGTAATTATGGGCAAAAAACTTCCTTTCTTGGAGAGGCCTATGTCCGGCAGTGGATTTTCGATGGTAACATATTATTACAATATTAAAGGGTTTAGACAGTTCAATTTCTTTATTTAGGACTAGGAAGAACATACGTCAGAAGAAATGAAGCAATTGACACATTTGATAACATAAATCAGGTTACAGTATTGTCCTATTTATAAGCTGTCACGGCTAGTTTATGCCACTAGCTAAACAAATGTGTGTCATCAGCAGTGATATGGCCTCTTAAACATCATCTGTTAATCTATGTAAATAAAAGGAAAGCCGACTGAATGACATATATGATATGACATATCAACGCAGAGCTTAAAATATAAGAGTTGGAAACCTGAAATTTTGCACAGAGGTCTCATTTATATCTAACAAAGGATTTTTAAAAATGTATCCCATAATACCGGTTTTGAAGATGTTTAAATGAAATTCATTATTAAGATACTTCATTAAAAGTCATGAAACACGTGTAAAATATTTTTCTAAATATTGTCCTCCAAGAAGGTAAAGGGGGGAGGGGTGCAAAGTGCAGTGGCACTTCCACTGAAGCATTTAGGGCAAAATAAACTAGGATTGAGTAGCTTGAGTAGTAAAAACTAGATTTATTAATACGATAAACATGAGATGTTGACAGTAAGACAAGTAGAAGTAAAAATAAAAGAGGGTAGGTGTTAATTTCCTAAGCATAGACGGTCGTGCCATCTAGTTGAATCTCCTATACAACAATCAATGACATCTTAAACTGCTTGGTTTATACAGACATTTACATTTATTCTAACAAAGTGCAAAAACTATGGAACATTGCTAGTCCAATATAATATAACAGTGCGACTTATCCACCGTCAGCTATCGTAATTACTATGAATACATAAAATTATCTACAACTACAACAATACAATAATTTAATTAGTAAAATACCTTTTACTTTGTTGGCTTTTAAACCTTATCTATACTTATATAAAGCTAAAGAGTTTGTTTGGTTAAACGCGCTAATCTTAAGAACCACTGGTCCGATTTAAAAAGTAGAATGACTGCATAAATATATAAAGTGAAAGAGAGTGGAAGAATTGCTATTAGAAGACCGAGGTGAACATATCTTAATCAGGTAAAAGAGGTATTAACTAGTATTAGATGTATTGAGGTCAGAAGTACCAAAAATAAACGAGCGTGTATGAAAGGACTAATGCGAGTAAAGGAAGCCGGAGAGATATGCCAAGATCGTAACAAGTGGAGATCCATAGTCCATCTCGATGGGACACAGATGTGATGTATGTATGTATGGATAGTCTATTTCTCGAGGAGGGTTACTATACCCCCAAAGTCACTATTCCACGCGGACGAAGCCGCGAGCTTTGCTAGCACGGTACTTGTACCGCACCGTTTTTATACAGACAATAAAGACGCAGTAATCCTAGCATCACAACTCATAACTGAAAACGATTACCGTGAAATAGTCACAACGTCAAACATAGAGACAAATGTTTTTGAGTCGTAAAAAGCTAGTTTTATTAACTGTGGGTGGGTCTTGGGTATGGTCTTCAAACCTAATACATCATAAGGTATAAGAAAAACGGAGAAATCTAAGAAATCCGAGAACAAAAATGTATTAACTTATACAATAAAAAATAATATATCTACCACATTTAAAAATAAAAAACAAACATTTATTGATATTATTAATATAAAAAGAGAAACTGACCGAATGACTGATTGTCTGACAGACTGACTGACTGACTAACTGACTGCTGGCTGACTGACTGACAGCCTGACTGACTGATTGAGTGATGGACTAGTTGAAATATCAACGCCATGCCTAAACTATAAGGGTTAGAATCTTGAAACTTTCACAGGGATTCCTTTTAAAATGTAGGGAATCACTAAGAAGGGTTTTTTGAAAATTCACCCCCTAAAGGTGTAAAATAAGTTTGCAAAGTTAGTTTGAAACATCGCTGTGTCTATTGTCATTCAAATGAAATTCAGTATCAAGGTTCTCCATGAAACACGTATTTTTTTCTAATTATCCCTTAAGGTGGGTGCAAAGTTAGTATGAAAGTTTAACACATAATCCGGGTAAAACCGCGGGGCTCTGCTTGTTATTAATGTAGCGAACGCGTCAACAGTCCTACCGATAAAGATCACAGCGTCTCCTACAATTTGTACATTGTAAAAGCAAATATTACACAGTAAGGTATGAAAGCAATAAAACGATTATCAAATTAATATGGCGCGGTCGATTTGTAAGGAATTCTTCAATCGGCCTATAAATAAGCCGCAAATGTAACACGACTTATGAGGCAACACTGGTGATAAGTAACACAACGGCTCTTATTGCAATCACAAAAAGGTTAATTTGGTGTAATTGGCCCAATCAAATTCCGGACACAGTCGGCAATCGTGAGGTATTTGCCGACAGTTAGTACCGCTGCCTGAATTACTAGGTATCCTGTCGCAGCGGCATTCCTACCTTGAGAAATCGATGGTACCAATCAGTTTGACCCACAGACACGTTTATTTGAGAATAAAGCTGAGAATCGATAAGTGTTTGAAAGCACTTTTGTTGGTTCTCGAGTATTATCTATTTTTATTCGAGTGTTTTGAGATTAATCTTATGTTAGGACCAGATGCAGCGTGTTATTCGATTGTTTTAAATTATCGAGTCTTTGGGTATTTTGTGACGATCTGCAGTAACATCTTTGCCGGTCCCAATGACTTATATTCTATACTAGCTGTGCCCGTGACTTCGTCCGCGTGGAATTGTTTTTTTTTGGTACCATACCTCTTTACCTTAACTTATATAAACATTGAATATCATGTTTATTTATATCGAATCAATGGCTTGAAAAATACGTTTCAAGTTTCTATCTCCAAAAATAACGATACTTCCATACAACTTTTTATCTTCCCTTTCGACCCCTCACAACCCTTTTTTCGAATTAAAAAATCCTTTCTCAGGGTCTAAAGATTGTCTGTGCCAAATTCCATTAAAATCGGTTTAGAGGTGTAAGCGGGAAAGCGTAACAGACAGACAGACAGAGTTACTTTCGCATTTATAATATTAGTAGGGATAATATTACAAATGCGAAAGTTAGTCTGTCTATTAGGATTTAGCGAAAGTTTAGATTGTAGCTTTAACATTAGAACACACGGTACCTGGTAAAGTTACCTTTCAAGCTATATATATTGAAGTAAACACGGACGAAGTTGCAAGTAAAAGCTAATAATAAAACATAATAAAAAATCTTTATTTCCTTATGTGCCTCTACAATAAAATCATTTCAATTCCCAACACTAAACAGAGCCTATCTTGTGAGGAAAGTAATCGATATACATTTTTGTTTTATAGCAAAATAAGTAACAATATTTTTTTTTATTCATAGCAAAATAATAATGTTTATTTATTATTTATATTGATGAGATGATTCATATTGATGGTGAAAGTAATAAATCGCAAATTGATAATTGTCCAAGTAATAAATAAAAGGTCACAATTGTATATATATTTTATATTATTACATATGTAACAAAAATATATTTTTTAAATTATATACCTATATATATTATTGAGGTACTTATTACTATTATCAATGAGGTACTTATTTCTACCGCCTAAATAGCTGTGTTCGCATTGCTGTGTTTCAGTTTCACTTTCAGTAAATGTGACATAGTATCTTAAGTTCACAGTGTGGGTTGGTTGGTTCGTTACAATTAGACTCTACTCTAATTTTACAACCAATAGTTTTTAATCATTTTTAATCCCTCGCAGCTATTAAGGAAAAGGTTAATTTTGTTTTAATTGTTTCTTTCTCTCTTACTTTTTTGTTATTCATGTTTAAATGTGCTATAATTATTTTCTTCTCTTCTTCTTTATGCTATTATGTGATTATTTTCATTTTCTTTCTTACGCGATATTTCCTTTCTTTTCATTCTCTTTCTTGGACGTTATTTCCTTTAACGTTGCTTCATTGTTCACCTATCCTTCTGCTTATATTGTTGTCTATCGAGATTTGAAAAAAGAAATATAGTACGCGTCTAGTCTAGTACTTTGAAGCTATCAAAACAAAATAAGCCTCGATTTCAACGCACTATCATACACAGTTATTATGCCTCATACTATTTATTATATTAATATGTAACGATGAAAAGTCTCAAATAATAAATACAAAATCCAAAAATTGCACAATTAAATTTATTTAAAAGATCGGTTGAATTTTAGAGTCTCTTAAAATTTTATTGAGTGTAAAGTTTTTGAAGACCTTTTGGAACGTTGGTTACGATTTCATAAAGCCATGATAGTTAAATGTACGATAATAACCAAGAATATGCAAGCAACAGAGCCTATGTTAATCGTGGGAAAGCTCCATACACGGTTGCTTACAACCAATAAAACTAATAAGGCGTTCCCAATAACCTATACATCTATCTATAATTCAATTATCATCACTATCCTTATTCAATCAACTTCGTTTATTTATAGTCAGTTTTATTACGATTTATAACAGTCTACGAACATGTGTTTATTGTGGACGCAATACAATATTTTATGCATTGACTCGATGAATCATTATATCAGCCATTAGAAGTCCACTGCTAGACGTGGGCCTGCCCAAGAATAGGGAAATTTGCCCATAATTGCCGGACTGAGCAACCGTGTTGGCAATCGCAGAGCGCAGCTTCAGAGGGGAATTATACCGCCATCTGTTCTGGTACCTTAGTCGACAGATACAAAGGGAGGTACTATTATACTCTGCCGGTACCTAACGGCAATGAATGATGAATCTCATGGCTTTATAAGAATGATACGACAGTCTAATTCCGCCAAAGATGGCTCCGTGATGACTTGCCGGTGATTTCTCAACAGCTGATACAGCATTGTCGAACATAACCGGCGAGACTTGGTTTGTACACGCATAATGGCTATTGTCCACGGTATCACTTGCATGCAAAAGGCTGGGCTTAATTTGTTACTGGGGCTTGGCGAGCTTATCTTAGACGAAGATTAAATAGGAAGCGCATAGACAATGATTATTGTTAGTCATGTTTGACGGGGTTAAGACGAGGCTTGATAATGATTGAAAACGAAGCTACTGCCATATTTAGAGCATGCTTATTGTTAACACTAATCGTGTCTTCTTAAATATAGTAGATATAGATGTATGATGATGATACAGATGATGTCTTGCCGTGATACCGGCAGAGTAGAGTAGTCTCTCTGTACCAAGAGTCGTAAGAGGCGACCAAGGTCGACAAGGAGACAGTGTTGCTCTATTGCACAGGTTGGGGATGGGCAGCAGTATTCCTGTCGCGAATAATGCGTTCTGCGATTGCCAACACGCTTGCCCAGCGCGACAAATATGAGAAAAATTCTTCCTTTCTTGAGGAGGCTGATGTCCAGCAGTGGACTTCCAATAGTTGTAATGATGATGATATAGTCAATGCCGACGTTTGCTATAGATAGAATAACGTCACGATGTTCGACTATGGAATATCGATTTGTTCCGTCCGGTGCTTCACGAGTTGTACGCAGTCAAACAATCGTACCGTGTTAAATCAATATCGACTAACAAGGTTCGATTCAATTCAAAAAATCCTGCGGCCGACGACCCCGCCCCGGGAGGTGGTCCTGTCAAATGGAATTCACTCCTCATTTTTTCTCGCTTATCTTCCTGATCAGAACGCTTTGTTGTGTAATTACCGGACGAGAAATTACCGAAAGTTGAATCGAATAGAGTTGACCTTAGGTCACGGTTCACCGAGAACTTCGAACAAGCCTACAGCGATACGCTTCAAAAGCGCGGGACACTAGGACTGATGTATCGCCTCGTCGATTGAGACATCGACAGGATCCATTCATTGTCATCCCCGATGGTTATTTGACAGCTCGTGACACAGTGAACTATTGATGGTATATCGCGTGCCCGACGTAATGATGGATTGCTCGCCGTAAAACAAAAGATGAAGTACATTGATGGATAGTTGGGGAACGCCACGCCGCTCCAGCTGAGTAGAAACGACATGAATGAATCGGTGCGTCGGCTGTTTGATATATAGACCGGTCCACGAGCGATTTGCGGATTGAGACAATGCATCAATAGCGATGCTATTGATAAATGGTGGCCTGTTGAATAATTTCCTCGGGTCAACAGCGACCGGTCGCACCGGTCCGCGTCCTCCCCGCTTCGTAAATACATCGTGCAGTGATTGATAAGTGCTAGCGTTTGATTGAGACCTTAATCCTCCACTGTGATTACGGTGTTATCGAGTTGCGGTAACATGATGACAATATTATGCAGCGAGCCATTAGAAAGTGTAGATTAACATCAGATATTGAAATAAAAGATGCAAATCGTTCCCGTGATTATATGTTCTCGTATTCGATACGGCTACTGGAGCCCGGTAATTTTTACGGGCTCATTACTCTAACAGATGGTACTGGTCAGTGCGTCTTTGTTCGTAGGGATTCGCATCGTTCCCGTGTCGAGATTGATCACCTCATTTGTATGATTGATTGGTCCACGGGGCAGCAACACGTGGGGTATTTGATGTATCCGCGCTTACAAGCCTGCGTGCTTACCGCGGGGATATTTGTCGCAATTACTCCCAATTCAAGAAGTGTGTATAACATTGTGTTAACAGCGAATATGCTGAAGGACTCATTGTGAATACAATGGCTGATAACGAGTTTTTTCGTTATGACTAATATAGCAAATCTTATCTAAGCAATGACCTCAATCGGCGGACAGCCTGCTTAATGTTTATCAACGGTCTAATTCATGAATGGGATATTTGGCAACGACACAAATATCGGTACAGGTCGTCGACCCCGGGTCTCCCGATAACCTGCGTCGGGGAGACGCGGACGCGCGGAAGTACCGGCCCCGATCTTAAAGGTCACGATCTGGATTTCGGACTGGTACTCAAAATGTGCTATAATTTCCTCACAATTTGCATGAAATTGGGCGAAAGTACGCTCCCAGTTATGTATTGATTGGCCGCAAATAAGCTCTTGATGGACAGATATTAAGGTATTGATTTTCAATGTTGAAATGTAATATCGATTCCTTAATGGAAAAATTCTTTAATAAACATTCTACACAGATAAAAGGTATTTTAAATGCAGATGAAAAAAATACAGAGCCGAATAAAATGCAATTTACAAAATAAAAAATTAGTTTCTTAAATTAAACCAAATGATCCGGATTCTCAGAAAAACTCACCGTATTTAAGTCCGTACCACGTTTTGTGATATGGTTGGTATCGCCTGATCGAAGGTGGAGGCCTCGGTCGCCTGGGCTGGTTGCAGGTCGCCGTGCAGCAGAGGAGGAAGTACCTCTTGTCTCTGACCTTCTCTGCTGCTTTCAGTCTCTCTCTGGCCACACGTCCAGCACACCTCCTGGGACCAGCGTTTCTGGTGCCCGCTGTAGTCAAGGCAACGACGGCGATAGCCGTCACCAGCACACACCAACGCATCACAGCTGGGTTCCTCACAAGTGCAATGTCCTTACAGTCAGTTCCATTGCACAATCCATTACTTTAATGGGAAACTGGTAAGCTTATGGCGATAGTATTTCTCATCCTTAAACCGTTATCAACTTTATCACTAGAATATATTTAATTGAACTTATATTTCACTGTTTCTGCTTTTATTATCTCCAATTCGAAGATACAAGACACGGCACTTTTTTGTATTTTGCACTAGCCTCTGTTCGATTTTTAGGAACTTTTAGTTTTATGTTATCTCTAGGTGATCACAAACGAAATCCGCGCGCGTTGTGGCTGGGAGGTGGGGCCGTGAGCAGCGTGCGAGCTCGCCGACAGGGCCGCGGCGACTAGATTCGTGGCTTGGCCGCCTCTCACCCGATCCTGCGGTGCTAAGACTTTGCTCCAAGATGTAGCCTTGCGTTGATGACAGACGCAACTAACAATATTTAAAACGTTTCAAATTGAAATCCATATTTATAAAAATTTATCCCTATTTCCCTTGGTCACGCCATCACGCGTGACTGCTGGGCTGATTTCGTTATTTTTTGTTGTATTCGTTATTGTCGTAATATTCGGTATTCTTGTAAAAGAAAAACTTCAAGAAAGTGCGGAAAAGTATAACATCCCATACATATTACAGACGTCATTCTGTCTTAACGATGACGATTTAATTCAAATTGGAATAAATAAACTCTTATATTTTTATTTTTATATATATCTATATTTTTTTGTTATGTTTATTATTGTAAGGAAATGGTTCTTATAAAAGAATATAATTAAAAAAGTGCGCGGTAAATTATGAAATTTAAGAATACTTATATATTTTTTAATCTATATTTCTCGTGGTCACGCCAACGATAATAATAAGTTACCTATCCCAATTTGAATTAAACAGTCATCGTTAAGACAGGACAATGTCGGGTCAGCAAGCCAATTAATCAAAATCTCTTTTCTTGCTCTGAACTTTGGTTTTCATCAATATCATGTATCAAATGAGTTCGCTCATTTAGTTTTGTTATAAAAACATGTTCAGTATGTTCCCTTGAATGTATTGTTAAAGTTAGTAACTCGAATTACGCCAAGTAATCATTAAGCGTATAGTCAAAACAATTCTTGAAATCTATATAACATTCGTTTACAGATTTTAAAACTGATGATATAAGTTCACTATATCTTTTTCTATAATCATATAATTTAGTTATACTATCAATAACAAACATGTGAGATACGTATCAGTTACGTTTCCCCAAAATTGGGACAATTTATTAGCCTTTCAAACCATACGTCTATTCTCAACACTGACATAATTTCACACATTAAATAAATTAGAGATACCCATAATATTCTTACAACATCTCATAAATTATCCTGACACACTTTATCTAAGTCACTTGTTTTACGGACATCAGACCACAGAAGAATAACAAATATAATACTTAAATACAATTTTTTTACACCCAGACACAAAACAAAACAAACATCATCATACGAATATTTGTTCTTGGCGATCCCACTTAAGTTACGGATATCAAACAATAGAGGAAATACAAATATGATAGTTATATACATATTTTAACGCCCAGACACAGAACAAACACAAATATTATCGTATATTTGTTCTTGGCAATCCCACTTGTGTAACGGACATCAAACAATAGAGGAAATACAAATATAATAGTTATATGCATATTTTTAACACCCAAACACAGAATAAACACAAATATCATACAAATATTTGTCCTAGGTGGGGATCGAACCCACGACCCTTATCTTATAAGATTTGAAGATCTGTCAATTAATCACCTCTAGGAAACTAGATGCTTAAAATTAAGAATAAAGCGGCGTCATTTTACAAGCCACCAACCGCGGCACGCGAGTGCACTAATTAGACTGAGCTCCATCTAGAGATTGCTTTGATAACGGATGATAAAAACGCGCGGGTGGTCGTCCATCCATCACCGCACCTGCCTCCTTACGACCCTGGACATAGAGCACATATTTACATTCCAATTAAAGCGCAGATTTGCCATAAAATGCAAAGTGACGAGTTAACATGTCTCCAGTTGTAAGTTGTTCCGGGATCAAATATAATCTTCGGTAAAAATAAAAAGAGATAGTGAAATTACTGGTTGCTGTGCCA
>JACJUM010003174.1:18394016-18431046 GCA_020976665.1 Heortia vitessoides | reverse complement strand
TGATATTACTAAGTTACTTGTGATATTACTAAGTTACTTGTGATATTGCTAGCGTCTATAATCGCGTCTATATCACGCTTACTATCTTAAAAAAGCATCTTGTTCGTCGGCTTCGAAAAAATTGTTTTTGCTGTGAATTGAGGATGCCTCACGTAACTTAGTCTATCTAATCAATAATATTATTAATAAAATATCAAAGTATGTGTTTGTACATTAAATATATTTCAAAAAAAGTTGTGTCGTATTTAAAATATTTTGAGTTTAAATAAAAATAAAATTTAATTTTTTTCAGACAATCCATTTGTCGAAGCTAAACGCTTTGAAAGACAGATTTACGTTAATCTCAGAGGCTGTAGAATAGATCTCAGTGAAGGTTATAATCTAAAATAGCACGGAGACAATTATTTCATTGCAGAAAAAAACTTCATCTAATGATTTTTTTCCTAAGACTCTGACTTTACAAGTATAATTTTTTTTAATCCTTAACTTATAATAAAACCAAACTATATAAACGAATGTAGTTACATCGATAATTAATAACATTAGATTTTCTTTTTTAATATTATGAAGTCAGCGAACAAGTATACGGTATACTTATGGTAAACGTGATCGCAGCCTATACATGCTAGTGTCATCACAAAGATATCTCTAGCGAGTCACCAACCCTGTGCATTGAAGATACTATATCACATTTACCTAGTTATATCACTACCTCTATCACCCTTCAAACCGAAACACAGCGAACGCTGCCGTTTAGCGGTAGAAATACGTGAAAAAGAAGTACCAATGCAGATGTCCTGTGTTAGAGTTCTACCTATTAAAATCCTGAATAAACCTTATTAACATGGATGCCGTTAAGTACTCGTATTACGGTATCTTCAGGAGACGTCTGCTAAAACAGGTATTAATTAAAATAAAATTAATGAGCTTTAAAATACGCCAACTAATGCATGCAACAACATCCAATCGTAGCTAGTTGTGGTTTTTACCATTCCGCCGTGCGAGCATAAAATTCAAACGAGGCTCTTATTTGCAAGCAAAAACAGACGCCATTACAGCACGGAACCACTAACGGGCGAGGGCCGCATCTATCAAACCAGAGATCCCTAAATTGATAGTAACAACCAGGATGAAAACTTTTTTGTTAGCTATCTCTATCACTCGTGATATAATATGTTAGCAAACGTTAAATTTGTAGCGGCAAAACTAAACGCTTTTAATTTGTTAGTTTTTTTCATTATCATATCAGCTATATAAATACCACTGATGCACATAGGCCTCCGATGATACGGGGATTTATACCCAAGTTTGCCGCGTTGAGCAGGCGCGGGGAATTACTGCTGCTCATCCCCACCCTGAGCATATCAGCTACACTATTTAGGATGGATATTCCGCCATCTATCAGTTCCGGTATCTTATCCGTCTCTTACTACACCTAGTTCAGGGGAGGCACTATTGTACTCTGTCGGTACCTCAGGACTTACAAATACAAATATCATCATGTAAATATTAGTCCTGGGTGGGGATCAAACCTGCAACTTTGGCACACAAGATATAATCACTTATTAACATTGTATCCAAATGCACACGAATTAAAGTGAAGTTGAATATGTGTAAAGCTAATACACAATACACGGTATTTTCCAATAGACCCAAACAGAAGAAAAAGATAAAGGCCCTATATATTACCGGGCTACTTGTATTCGAACGTAACGGTAAGTATCGTGGCGAATCACAGCGCTTGAGTCACGTGGTAGCATGCGCAGACGCAAGCCCGCGCGCGTCTAACGCGCGCGTTATTTCTTGGTAGCGACCTATGGCAATTTGCGGGCCGGTAATGAGTTGTCGGCGTTGTTAAATCGACTCACTGTTCAATATACTTCTAATATTTATCTTATTATATTTCACAACGAAATGAAAAATGTGTGAATGACCAGACCAAGTCGACAAACAAGCATACAGTCTGCGTAATATCACATATATCACTAGCGTGTTGCCAACCATATGACTTGAAAATATTATGTCACATAACCCAGTAATTGCGCTGCCTCTCTCACCCTTCAAACCGGAACACAACAGTGCGAACACTGCTATTTAGCGGTAGAAATAGGTGAGAGTGACGCACCAAAATAGACGACCTCTATATAAGTCCTACCTTATGTAGAGTTGCTAACATAAACAAACTGTAACACACATTATATTTGCCGTGAGGTACCGGTGGAGTAGAATAAGGTACCAGAACCGATGGCTGTATATCAGAAACTGTGCAGCTCACATTCACAAGGCCGGGATGGGCAGCAGCATCCCCATCGCGATAGCTGCGCTCTGCGATTACTAACACGCTTACCCAGCGCGGTAATTATGGGCAAAAAACCTCCTTTCTTGGAGAGGCATATGTCCAGAAGTGGATTTTCAATAGCTGGTATGAGTGTCATTAGTTACACGCAGTTACACATCTCAATTTCGTCGAGTTTCCGCACCCATTCATCAGATAGCACAAAGCGATTAAGTAACGTAATATAATCCGTGGCCTCATGAATTCATCGTTTCCAACAAACAAAAGGTATCAAAATACCCAGGTAAAGTACACTACGTGAAATTTGACCAAATGACCTTCATTAATACCTACCTGACTTTAATATGATCCGGGTTCAAGGTTGAGAGAGGTGGTCAAACTTCTAATGTGACATAATATGTTTAGGTCACAAATATGACATCGCGGTAGTGATATGTCGACAGCCATAAAATGATAATAATAATAATAAATTCCCACAACATCTCATACATTGACCTGACTCCGTAGTAAGTCGCTTAAAGCACATGTGTTACGGACGCCAGATTACAAATAAATCACAAATTACTGCTTAACTACATATATTCAATACCCAGACACACAACAAATACAATTATCACCATATAAATATTTGCTATAGGCAGGAATCGAACCCATGACCCCTGGCGTACAAGATAGGAGCATTACCATCTGCGCAATCGGGCCCGTCAAATAAATCAATAATAATAAATTCACACAACATCTCATACATTGACCTGACTCTATTGACCTGACTCTGTTGACCTGACCTGACTCATTGAAGTTGTTTAAAGCACGTGTTACAGATATCAAACAACAGTAGAATCACAAATAGAATAAATACTTATATTTGTATAAATAACACCTAGATACAAAACAAACACTAATATTCATTATATAAATATTTGCTCTGGGTGGGGATCGAACCCACGACCTTTGGCGCACAAGTCCATTACTACCATCTGCGCCCCCCAACCCGTCAAATTGTAGTAATAGACTCTATACCTACTCATAGCGTATTACCCTATGATACTTTAGGGTCATAAAAGTAGCAGACTCAAGCCAAGTTCAAGCCTCCATTGGACTAGTCTCATTACCCTTTTCAGTATTCTTCTATTTCTGTCACTAGATGATCCTATCTATATAGGATCATCTATCCATCCCTATAGATAATGAATTCGTTTGTATATAGGACTACATATATGTATTCAATGTCAACGACATATATGTAGCAGACAATTATTCAATTAGTATCCGCGTAGATTAAATTTGTAGATAAAAACTCAATCTAATAACAACTGTATAGTAAAAACTTTAAGGTTGAATTTATGTAGACGATTAATTTTATGTCAGGTCTAGTATCATGACCGAAATCTACGAGGTGAGGTACCCTCGTAGTCCACTTAAGGGGATGGAATAATATCGTCTTTCTGAAAAATAACTATCATCACTACATAGCTAAAATAATGTTGCTTTCGCTTTTTGTCTATTCCTATTTATAGTAAAAGTACGCAACTCATTTTAGCGTTAATTTTTAAATAAATAAAGTAATCCAAGAAGAAGGTTCATATGTTTAACACATGAATAATATAGCAAAGAAACACTGATAATTTTCAAAGTTTCCAATGTGATGTCGCAAAGATACATATTCTTTTGCGATTACATTGCAAACGCAGGCTGAACCCGGTGAGATAGATCAAAATAATGTGCTATAATTTTGTATACCTTAAAAAGTCCGTGATGGTATATGTCTATCTTTCAGAGATAACACACAATTATAATTTTTATGGTCATTGCACCCGTGCGAAGTTGGGGTTGCTAGTAAGAAATATAAATTAGGAGAAGAAAAGAACATCTTTTTGTGCCAGCTGACGAAGGTAAAGGTAAGGTAAAGTCAGCCGCGAGGTACCGGCAGAGTAGAATAGTACCTCCCTCTGTACCAGGAGTCGTAAAAGGCGACTAAGGTACCAGAACCAACAAAAATCGTCAGATCAGTCAGATTATCTGAACAGCAAAATAGATCTGTATGAAAATTGGCACAAAGTCTGGAATAAAACATAGACTATTCTTTTGTCTTGAAAATATGTTTTCAAGGGATAGATCTGCCTTTTTTTTCTTTGAAGAATAGGCATAGATTTGCCGACAGAGAGTGACATAGACTTCTTCCCGGAATAACAATATAAGTTCCCCAGGAAAGAACATGAGGACAAAATTGTGGGTCGAAAGTTACTGATTCTAATAAAAACAAAAACTGCATATCTGGTAACAAAAAAAGAACAAACTTGTACAATTTATTAAATTCTACGAAACATCAAATATCTCGAAACACTGTGTAAACGATAACCTTGAATGACATATTTAGATTATTTTCTTGAATATTCCACAGATTCGGGGTTTTAAAATTAGCAAGTATGTCTTAATTGATATTTAAAATTATTGTTAGTACATTTTAATGTCTCAAACCATACGGATTAACGCAAGCCTCAAAGGTCATTTGAGACTTGCATAGAAACGACGCCAGCACGTAGATTTCCTATTATTTTACTTCGAAGTAAAATTAAAATTGCCATGAGTTACCGCCGGAGTATAATAGCACCTCCCACTGCACCAGATGTCGTAAGAGGCGTCTAAGGTGCCAGAACCTATAGACGGTGGTATATCCATCCAAAACAATGCAGCCCAAATGAACAGAGCGGGATTGGGAAGCAGCATCCCCGTCGCGAAAGCTGCGCTCTGCGACTGTCAATACGCTTACCCAGCGTGGGTTTATGAGCAAAATACTCCTTTCTTGGCTGGTGTGATGACTTTTAACAGCTGGTATGGTTTTGGTGATGATTTACATCGAAAAGTAATGTTCCTACACAATCTCTTGAATGAAGCCAAAGACTGCACCCGTCATATAGTTAAAAGTAGTACATTCCACAAACGAACAGCTTGCTAGGACCGTAAAATATTAACTGAAAACGTGTACGCAATGAACAAAAAAGCGTCCCCTCAACGCGCTCGGCAGACAGAGAGACGCGACGCGGCCGCGCCGCCCGCCACACCCTCGCGATCAGCTATTTGTGCCTGTGCCAATCGCTAACATTTATCTTATTTGCTATACAATACTTAGAAAACGATACAATCATGTTCTAGGAATACCAATCACCGTTAATACATTATTTAGAATGCGTTATCTTTTCCCGGTCAGTTTACATTATTAAATTAATACTAATATTAAACAGCTGAAGAGTTTGTTTGTTTGAACTCGCTAATCTCAGGAACTGCTGGTTCGATTTGGCAGATTATTTCAGTGTTGGATAGTTGATTTATTGAGAAACGCATTACGCTAGGGTTAATAACAGCGTGGTATAAATAATACTAGGTTTTTTATACAACTAAACGCTAGAGAAGCCGCGGAGAGCTGCTAGTATTGAATAAAGATACATTGGCGTTAGGGTACCGGCTGAGTAGAATACCTCATCTTGTACCAGGTGTTGTAAATGGTGACAAAGATAATGGAACCGAGATGGCAGTATATCTATCTGGAAGAGTTTAGCTCAAATTCACTGGGCCAGAATGGGCAGCCGCGTTCCCGTTGCGAAAGTTACGCAGTGCGATTAACGTCATGCTAGCCCAGCGCGGCAATTATGGGCCAAATTCCCCCTATAATAGGGAGGCCCATGTCCAGCGGTGGACTCCTGATTTATGATGACGGTCTTATTATTCAGTAGTCTTCTCGTTATTTGTTTTAGTTCTCACATCTCACACCTGACCTGACCGACCTCTGAGGTAAGTCACAGAATGCACTTGTGTTAGGAACATCAGACAAAAGATGAAAAATATAATACTTTAATACATATTTTTAATAATCGATACACAGAACAAACACATATACCATGATACAAATATTTGTCCTGGATGAGGATTGAACCCACGATCTTTCGCATATAAGATAGGATCACTACCATCTGCGCCTTCGGACCCGTTGTGTATTATTTCAGTAGAAAGCTTCAATCTAAGTGATTCAAAAATAATGATTAAGATATTTATTTACGACGTTTTTAAGTTCGCAGTTTTTCAGAGCGGAACCAAATTCTGATGTAATCTAGATATGTAAATAATTGATATAAAGAGGTCAAAAGCGCATTCGGTCGTGTTACATTCTTATGAGTCAACGGTGTGACATCACATTTAAATACTTTAAAATTTCAGTAATCTTCGATTATATTTGCATGTATTATGCATATAAAGCTTCCTCTTGAATCACTATCTATTTTAAAAACCGTATCAAAATACGTTGTGTTGTTTTAAAGATCTATGCATACATAGGTACGTTAAAAATTTATAATTTCTTTTACAATACTTAATAACTATAAATTATATAATTATTTCTTTATTAATACTTAAAGCCCCATTTAATTATTAAAATTATTTTTATTATTTATAAATTATTAATTATCCCCCTCAAATTAATTGAATAATTCAATATCATTTCAATGTAAATGAAATACTTTATCAAGCTCTAATTTGTATTTCTAGAAACACTTTCCAGTACCTCTACTTTGTTACGACTTATTCCAATTTATAAATGAAAGCGACGGGCAATATGTACATACTTTAATTTTAAATAATTTTATTAAATTAAATAAAATTACATTTAAAAACGAAAATTAAAAAGTAGCCTATGTCCTTTCTAAGGCTTTAGACTATCTGTGTACCAAATTTCATTTAAATCGGTTCAGTAGCTTAGGCGTGATTGCGTAACAGACAAACAGACAGACAGATTTACTTTTTGATTTATAATATTAGTAAGGATTGAAGTATACCTATGTTTGTTAACATATCGTTATTAGACAGCGTTTCTGACTAAAGTGCGGTGTAGAAGTTCACCATCGTTGTTAGACAAACGGTCGACTCTGTCGGTGTACTCTGAATTATTTGTGTCCTCCCAAACAGACCATAAAGACGTAGCTCTTCTTTATTTGGGATTCTTCCAGTAAGAATAGGTATTTACGTACATGAGTGATATATTTGTGTTGCGCGCGCTTGGATCTATTTGTTTTGTATTCTATAGTTTAAAATTAAATCTGGACCCAGCGTAAATGAATATTATGTTAAGCATTTATATGGGAATACAACAATTAATTAGTAAAATTGCTTTTACTTTGTTGGATTTAAAAACTAGGCTATACTAATATGTTGTATGTTTGTTTAAATGCGTTAATTTCAAGAACCATTGGTCCAATTTAAAAAATATTTTAAAAATAGCGTTAGATAGTCCATATATAACCAGGTAGAAGAGGTATTAAAGAAAGACTAGGTCAAAAGCACCAAAAATAAAAGAAGGGGGAATTAATGGACTAATGCGAGTAAGGAAAGCAAGAGAGGTATGCCAAGATCGTAACAACTGGAATTCCATAGTCTCTGCCTACCCACACAGGGACACAGGCGTGATATATGTATATGGGAATTTAGCCATTACACGAAGCAGAAATATATATACAAAATAGTGTTATAAAGCTATATATAATTAATATAGTACGGATAAGTAAAATTTAATAACATTGGTACAACCAACACGAGTGTGACTGGGATCACTCAGTCCTATTTACATTTTATTTTCTCCAACGACGATTTTTCATGCCAAGGTCCAGCGTTAAAGGCGGCCTTCAGTAGCCTTGATTTACATAACGTTAACCTCATACAAAGGTCCTCTGCATGGTACTACCGCAAAATAGCAGTGTTCGCACTGTTGTGTTCCGGTTTGAAGGATATGAGAGTTAAATTAGTGCGAAACGAGACATAATATCTTCAGATTACAAGATTAGCAACGCGCTAGGCCGTGTGGTACCCCACCATGTGTCAGTTGTCGTAAGAGGCGACTGTGGTACCATAACCGACAGATGGCGCTATATCCATCCAGCTGTAGCTTAAACTCTCTGCGATTGCCAACACGCTTGCCCAGCGCGGTTATTATGGACAAAATCCCCCCTTTATAGAAAGGCTTATGTCCAATAGTGGACATCCAATGGCTGATACGACATCCTTGTCACTATATGCTTATTTGTCGACCTGGTTCAATCACATTAACAAAAAAAGTTCACCGTCAGTACTGCTTCTCTTGAATTTTGACGGGCCTGATGGCGCAGATGGCAGTGATCCTTTCTTGTGTGCCAAAGGTCGTGGATTCGATCCTCGGGAAAGATAATGAAGAACCCAGGAATAATATTGATATGATGATATTTATGTTTTTTCTGTCTCTGGGTGTTAAATATGTGTATCTAAATAGTCGCAGTAGTAATGTCCATAACAAATGCCTTAGCAACTTATTACAGAATCTGGTCAATATATGAGAAGTTACTGAAAAATAAACTAGTTATTGTACTGTTATAACCCCATAATTAATTATAGCAACCGTGAAGTTTCAAGTGTATAAATGAATGTTCAATATAATTTAATGGGTTTCTATTTTGAACATCACAATAATAGAAGTAGCGTACACAAACAGTAAGGAGCCAGCTAGTTCCGTGTTTGCGGCGCGCGCCTGGCTAAACAAGGTCCAAGTTATAAACATTGCAACCAGGCTCAGTAATATATTCCTCCGGTGTGCTCAGACCAAACACAGCGTGCTATGTGAATATCGAAACAAGAGGCCACGCTGGCCTGAAGCCTTAATTTCAATAAATGCGATGGTTTGTAAGGATAGAACAATTATGTACATTTTTACATACATCATAATAGATTAATAAATTTATACATATAAATAAAATTTGGGGTGTCTGTTTGTAATATGAAAATAATCGCTATCTACTACAAGCAAAAGGATGTAGTAGATAGCATTGAAAGTCTAATGCTGGAGATAAGCCTCTCCAAGAAAGGGGGAATTTTACCCATAATTGCTGCGCTGGGCAAACGAGTTCGCAATTGCAGGGCGCAGCTTTCGCGACGGGATTCCACCCTGTGCATTTGAGCTACACGTTTTCGGATGGATATACCGCCATCTGTCGGTTCTGCTACCTTAGCCAACTCTTACAATACCCAATACAGTGGGAGGTACTATTCTACTTAGGTGATTCCAAATAACATCTACGACATCACATTTAAAAAATATCAGTATCTTTCTTCTATTTTATGCATTTATTATACATAATTATAATAAACCTTCCTCCTGAATTACTCTATTTATTTAAAAATACGTTTGGTAGTTTTAAAGATCTAAGCATACATAGGCACAGGCATCGGGAAGAGCCTTTGTTTTCTACACTAATATTATAAAGAGGAATGATTTGTATTTTTGTATGTAACGAATAAACTTAAAAAGTACTAATTCGATTTTAATAATTCTTTTTTTACTACAAAGCTACATTATCATTGAGTAACATAGGCTATATTTAGTATTAGATTACTTTTGAAATTCCTATTAAAACCAATCAAAGGTGTAAAATAATTTGCCATAAAATGTCTTTCATCGCATACGCTGCGGAGAATATTAATGATAGGACAAAAATTGTTAGACAATATTATAGAATATATCAATATCTACAAAAAAATTCGAAAGACTATACATCTAACTATTGTAGTTAATAATAATAATTATTATTATAAATTCCCACAATATCTCATACATTGACCTGACTCCATGGTAGGTCGCATTAAGCACTTGTGCTACGAACGCCAGACATCAGAAGAATCACAAATATACTGCTTAAATACATATATTTAACACCCAGCCACAGAACAAACACAAATATCATCATATAAATATTTGTTCTGGGTGGGAATCGAACCCACGACCCCTGGTGCACAAGACAGGGTCACTACCATCTGCACCATTGGGCCCGACGTTACGTTACGTCACTATAACTACTTTTTTAAATTTAACAAATAGATAGAAATGCTGTTCAAAATCATACCGTGTTATCCATACCATTTATAATTTTTTATCCAAATAAATAATTAAATATTAAAGACTGTCTTAATACCTAATGATTACTTTTTATATTATTAAAATCGGACATTCTATTCAATGTATTTTATTTAATTCATGTAATTAAAATAAAATACATACTGGCGGTGGCCGCCACGCAGCGCATCGAGTAACTTATTCGACGAGATCAATTGTATGTGGCACTTTCTCGAGTAGGATCTCCTGAAAATCAATACGTTTTGTTGCCACCAACAAATACCACAGCCAACGTAGTGTACAGGCAGGCTTTAAGATAAGCATATATTTTTTTATAATTTAGTGATTCATAGTCGTTTTAATTCCTATTACTTAAATATATGTACCTATTTATGTCTACCCGTGCGACACCAAGACGGGCCACTAGTATACTATGTAGTGATAACAAATACTAACAACTTTGCAATACCATATCTCTTCCACTGACTTAATTTTTAGATTCTATTGCGTCATATATCTCGTCCTCAAATCTCTCTCTCAGTTACAAACTTCCAACAGGTGTGGTGACCCTGTATCGCACGCAGTCTGACCAAGCAGCATCAAAGCAACGCGCGAGCCGCGCACGCGCATGTTATTGCAGCTGTTTTCCTCGCGGTTATTATGTTTACATTTACTTTCGCTCGCAGGACCAAAACTTAAACAAGTTTAAAAATATACGATCGTCTTTAGATCGAATTTTCATAATATTTGGGATAAAGCTCTTATAAAAGCAGCTGATAAACGTTCTAGTGAAAAAAAGATGCCAGCTTCATTATCAGGAATGCAAATTTCCTTTGAGATATTTAATGTATACAAAATGCCATAGTAAATATATCGTATTAGAATTTCTGTACATAATTACTAGATCAAGTGACCTTAATTAATTTTTAATTATTTTCAAATGGCGAACTTATTGGCGCCGGTGATAGTGATCCTACCTTGTGAACAATGGGTCGTGGGTACAATACCTACACAGGACAAACATTTATACGATTAATATTTTTGTGTTTCCTCTGTTGTCAACACAGGTGCTTTAAAAGACTTAAGTGCGATAAGATGATGGTGTGTGGTACCGGGAGAGTAGAATAGTACCTCCCACTGTACCGGGTGACGTAGCGATTGTGGTCCCGGAACTGACTGAAAGCGTTATATCCAACTTAAGCAGAACGACAATTATTCTTAAATTCCTCCTTTATTGTGTGGACCAGCAGTGGACGTCTTGCAACTGCTCTGATAATGATAGCCATAGACGTGATGTCCAGCAAGCAGTATGTATTAATTGTACACGTAATGTACGTTTAAAAAGAAAATTATATTTAAATTCGTGCAATTGACGGTTATTATTTGTTGTAACTATTTATTAGCAGAATACACGCAATCAATTAATTAAGTCTTATTAAAGATCACGAGCAAATACTGGAGCATCGCTCTGGATGTTACACAAATTACTTTCCCGTGTATACAAAATAACATGAAGTCAAGACTAATTAAAACAATAAATTCCGCCAGAAATATCAAGTTTAACTGGACATTAAATCAGCTTCGAGTAAACATCAATAGTTGGGCTCCAGTTTGGTGGTTTACGCGCGGGATTTACTATTGCGTTCGCGTTATTTACGTGCGGTGCAAGTGAACAGAAAGCGGCGACGCCCGCCCACCACACGATCGCTGTTAAAACGGGCGGTGCAATGGCGGACATTTCAATCGGACAACAAAATCGGAATAAAATTTTAATTTATATTGACTGGGCTAGATGCTGCAAATGATAGTGATTCTTATCTGGTGCGCCATGGGTCGTTTAATCCCCACCCAGGACAAATAATTGTATGATGTATAATAGTGTTTGTTCTGTGTCTGGGTGTTGAATATGTATTTAAATATTTGTGATTCTTTTATTATCTGTTGTCCGTAACACAAGTGCATTATATCGAAATCAGAATAAAAGATGCTGTGTGCATGAAACTTGTTTGTTAATTAGCCAATTTAATCTTACAAATACTAATTGCTTAATATACATGTGTCAGACTATCTAATTGTTCTAACGTTTTTACAAATTTGCTATGTAGATAAGCTTATGAACTTAGAAAGATATCATAATTATTGTCATCATATCAGCCATTGTCCAAGTCCACTGTTTGATATTGGCCAAACAGGGTGGATATTTGCCTATAATAGCCAGGCTGGGCAAGCTGTTGGCAAACGTAGAGCCTAACTTTCGCAACAGGAATGCTGCAGCCTATCCTTGCCCTGTGCATTTGTGCTACACCGTTTCAGATGTATATACCGCCAGGGTCGGACTGGGCCGGCAGGGCCCGGGTGGCTGATCACAATCCCGGGGCCCGAGAACTAGATCATAATGATGGGATACTAAAGAAAAATATTGACACACACAAATTGAGATAAACAAACTATAAAAAAATTATTTACAATACTAAAAATAAAGTAAAATAATACGTAGGTATTTATTTAAAACAAATAATATATAAATCTAGCCAATCAGCATTTTTTTCAAAAGAGGAGAACTTTTAGCTAAGCAGTTAATGACTCGATCGTAAAAGCTGCTGTTTTCGTCATCCTTGATTAGATCCGATTCTGTATTTAATATAATCAACGAATCCAACAGTTCTTGCCCCAGTAGAGAACGAAGTCTCGTTTTAATGCGCTTCAATGCTGAAAATCGTCTCTCACAAGTCACTTGCGTGAATGAAATTGTGAGAATTACACAATATGCAACATATAAGGTGCTGTACGTGCTGATATGCATGTTATACTGTGATAAAAGTTTACATGCACATGGTATGCAACTTTGACAGACGTCTAAACCACTTCTGGAAAAACACATAGCGTCCTTTGCTGCCTGGTCTAAGTCTAAAACATCTTCGTCGTTTTCTTCGTCGCCTTGTGAATCTGAATCTTGCTTATGCTGCCTAGGAGAAATGTGCTCATCCCAAAGTGTTTTAGACAGTTCATTAAAATTATTTGTAAAAGATTCCAGTTCTTTTGACAGCAACTCTCGATCGACATTTGCAATTGATGCGATAGACTTTAGTGCGTCATTAGGAATCCCATTTTCTTTGATTTTATTGAAGTTTTTCGGGTCCAAACAAGCGGCATCTTTCATTAAATCTTCGTTGCAGATGAATTTTTCGTTTATTTTAACTAAAGCTGTATTAATAATGACTTTGTAGACAGAAATAGAATAAAATCTCTTTGGGTCTGTAGCCAATAATGCTACTTCATCTTCACATAACTGGTCATGTTTCTTCGGTTTTTTAGAAATTCTTCGTAACGGTAACGTGGTTTGTATATCGAGATCAATATTTTCTGCGTGCATCAAGTCTTGAACATCGGATGCAAATAAACTTGCAGCTTTGAAAACATCATCAAAAGTATCTAAATATTTTCGTAAATCCATATCTAAACATTTGATAAATCCCCAAGCTTTAAGAAAATCCAATGTAGGGGTTTGGAGATATTGGCTTACTGGGGTTGATAGGTCAAACATTTTCTTGAACGTGAAGGCTGTCAGGATAGTTTCTAATTTCAAAAAAGAATCCATCAAAACCTTTGCTTGGAACGAAACCTTAGGCTCGAACTCCGTGCTCGAAGATATGGCACTTAAAGTTTTTATTAACGCCACGTATCGAGTTTTCTCCATAACAGTGGTCAACTTCTGTTGCAGAAGTTATAAGCAAAAAAAATCCCGGGGGGGGGCCCGCGCAGGCTGGGGCCCGGCTGGCAAATGCCACCTCGACTATATGGCCAGTCCGACGCTGTATACCGCCATCTGTCGGTTCTGGAACCTTAGTCACCTCTTACTCGTACAGGACAAGGTACTATTTTACTCTGACGTTACCCCCCCCCCCCCCCCACAGTAAAAACAGACAGTGAACTTCGAGGGCATTTTGTGTAAGGTTGCCAAAAAACGAGGCAAGAATTTGCATTATGGGTAGACTTTCGTAACTTTATTCCATTAGACATACATTTGTTTCTGTAATCATACTTGATCATTTACGATCAATGGTTTATGTCGTCCGCAATTCTTGCCGGTGTACAGCGCGTATTTATAGCAATATCCTTCTATTTCAGGTGATTAGTGATTTTTGCCATAATAAAATTATATAAGTATCTTATAACGTAGCCTTGAGGTACCGGCAGAGTAGAATGGTACCTACCTCCGTACCAGGTGACCTAAGAGGTAACTAAGGTACTAGAATCGGCAGACAGCGGTGTATCCATCCAAAACCGTGAAGATCAAATGCACAGGTCAGTGATAGGCAGTGGCATCCCCTTCGCGAAAGCTACGTAATAAGTCATTTTGTACTGTAAATACACCATTTATTTTTATTGAAAATTATTAAAAAGTTGTTTTTTCCATATTTAATAGCTGTTAGTGATCTTTTGTGCCGATAGTCGGGGGTTCGATCCCCACCCAGGGCAAATATTTGAGTTTGTTCTGTGTCTAGTTGTCATACTCATTGCATGTCCTAGACAATTGTCTAATTTAGTATATATATACAATAATAAGTCTAATATAATGTAAGTATATAGCTCTTTTTTTAATTAAACTGATATTACGCCATATGTTACTCTTTCTTGTAATACTCCTCAAAAAAAATTATTATTTCTTATTTAATTAACTTGCGCTAGACTTAATACAAAGGTGGTCTCTATTAGTACCTCACTCTCGCCTATTTCTACCAGCAAACAACAGTGTTCATATTGCTCTGTTATGATCTAAAGGATGATATCATCATAGCAGTCTTAAAAAAGTTCATTGCTGAACATGGGCCTCCCAAGCAAGGGGTAATTTGCCCATAATTGCCGCGCTGGACAAGCGTGGTGGCAATCGCAGAGCGTAACTTCGCGACTGGGATACTGCTGTACTCTGGTGGATATACCGCTGTTGGTTTATGTACTGAATCAGTCGTCTCTTACGTCACCTGGTACATGGGGAGGTACTATTCAACTCTGCCTATACTCACGGCGAAAAGGATGATATAGGATGTGGAATTACCTAGTTATGTGACATAATACCTTCAAGTACAAAGTTAGTAACGCCGATAGGCTGCAGTGTCGCTAAATATCAAGAAGACCGTATGTTTGTTTTTCGACTTAGCAATATTAAACAGTTATGAATTTTCGATAGTAAGATGGCCATTTATTGTCTATAAAAAACGTAAAGTTCTAAGGGCTTGGAAGTTTTATCATAGCAATTGCAAATACCATTAAATTACGACATAAAACCTTTTAACTAAAAAAAACGTGACGATACTAATTATCCTTAACCACGGTGGAGTATTTTAATAAACCGCCGTAAAAAGCAGTGCACTGAGCGCCATCACCATAAATTATAATAAAACACACACCACAGCCAGTGATTTTGCATAATTCCGACAAATTGCCTCCTGTACGATAATCCTCATACTAAGCCAATCCAGTCGTGACGTCATAATTCTGTTTATCCCTATGATTTAGCCCGGCCGGGTGATGCGTGACAAAGTATAGTAAACAATTTGTTTGAGTACAAGTCGGGCTGAGAAGGTGGTAGTTAAATGAATGTTAGCAGTGATGGGGCGATGTATAACGTGGTGGGTTGACAGCCGCGGGCGTGCGTCTCTGTGGTGGGTCGAGATCAGCGCTTCTCAAACCGGATATCTCACTTGATGTTGAAGGAATAAAGAGAAATGTGTACTGTTTCGGTGAAAACTATGTTTAAATGACATTTTTCTTCCTTAAAGGAGCTTATATCCAGCAGTGGACTTCCAATGGCTGGTATAATGATGATGAGGGAACGTCGGAGAGTATTGACGTTTAGATTAATTAGTATATTTTGATATTATCGAAAATCCTCAATAATATTCCTTATAAATTTCTTAAATAACTTTAATCATTTCCTTGACCTGAATTACGGCAAATTATGTTTTCTCTGTTTAAATATATTATATTTTTTAGTTTCAAAATGAATTTCCACAACATATCATATATTGACCTGACTTCGTAGTAAATCACTTAAAGCGCTTGTGTTACGGACATCAGACAACAGAGGAATCACAAATATAGTACTGAAATACATATATTTAACACCCAGAGACAGAACAAACATAAATGACAATATAAATAATTGCTCTGGGTGGGCATCAAACCCACAACCCTTAGTGCACAAGATATACTATCTTATTCAAGGTACACTACCACCTGCACCATCGGGCCCGTCAAAATATAAATCAATCCTCAAATGTTTTTTTAAATAAATTTAACGTATTTTAGTGTACTTATATTTTTTTTTATATTACGCATTTCTCCATTGTTTAATTAACTAAGTTTACCCGTATCCAATTTTAACTTGCAGATACTTAAACCATTGTTTAAAACCTTTAAACTATAGCCGTGAGGTACTGGTACAGTAGTAATATATAATAGTACCTTTATCTGTACCAGGTGTCCTAAGAGGCGACTAAGGCACAAGGACAGGTGGCCGTATATCGATCCGAAACGATGTAGCTCAAATGCATAGGGCGGGGATGGGTAGCAGCGTCCTCGTTGCAAAAACTGCACTCTGCGATTGCCAACACGCTTGCCCACCGTTGCAAAATTATGAACAATTCCCCCTTTCTTGGGGACGCCTATGTCCAGCAGTGGACCATCCAATGGCTATAATGTTTAAACCATTATTAATAGATGTATAAAAAAAACAACTTGCCTTTTTTATCACGATCAGATAATGCATCTTCTGTCCGAGACACCTCTGTCCAATAATCTTTGCACGCTTGAGTAAATAGATAATTTCCCGAAATATTTCCAAAGTGTATACTGAGATATATGTTGAGAGCCACTTCCGTAAGTGGAGCGGCCGCAATGCAGGCACATCTCGGCGCACGCTGCGCCTGCAGCCCAGCTGCGAGGGACGCGCGTGTTTACAAACAACTAAGGCGGTTTCCAACTTGCATGTCTGATAACAACTATTTTGAAATCGTGTAGGAAACGGACGATCTTTCTTATATTTATCTTGTGGTAGATGTAATGAAAATATTTTACTAAGCCGTTATGTCTGCGAAATGAGGTTTTTCCAAGTTTTACTAGGTATTTTTTTATTTGAAATTTTAGTTGTGATTATTGTGAAAAATGTAGGATCCAAAAAGCATTACAGTACGCGAAAAATGTTTTTTTAATATATATATATAATTTTAATTATTACTTCCAGCCTGTAATCCAAAAGTGTAGTAAAAGTCTTTAATTTATATTGTTATTGGATTGTTCAATATTATCTTAATTAATTAATACCTTATATTACCATAAGAAAAAGAAATTCCTGAAAATAAAGCAACAAAAATAATATCACGAATTGCGCCATCTATTAGCCGTTACTAGAACTAGGTACTCACCTAAGCAGCCGGTGACGTCGAGCCCGTAGTGTTCGTCCAAGCAGTTGTCGCAAGATGGCGGCGCGGCGCCTGGCGCGCACGCGCACTCGCCCGTCAGCGGGATGCACTCGTTGTTGATTGCGGCTGTTCCACAGTGGCAACGCGGGCAGCCAGTGGCAATGCCTACAGTGAAAAAAGGCCACGTATTTAAACTGTGTTCATCTCTGCTGCGTCTGATTAGGCCAAGTATTTAGCTGATCTAGTTTTTGACTCTAATTCAAAATGACTGCATGATATTGGTGAGCTTTTGGCACTAAAATGAAACTATTAGTATTACCAGTGACGGGGTCGAAGGTCGTTATAAATACATATGTACTGTTGGATAGTAAACCTCCCCGCAACTAGAAGCTCGTTATATCACAAGGATATCCCTAGCGCGTTACCAATCTTGTGACTCGAAGATATAATTTACATTACAGTACCCAGTAATTTTAGACCGGAACATAGCAATGCGAACACTGCTATGTGGCGGTAGGAGTAGGTGTGAGTGAGGTCTATCTCATAAAGCACGACACTTATTAAGACTAAGACAGAGAGTCCTAGAGGACACTCTGTCTTAGTCTTAATAAAATGTTTGACAATATTAGAAATGTCTGCGAATAATCTTGCTTCGGATTATTAATAGTGAGCATTTCTTATACGTATCTTTAGTCGTAAGCTGATTACTAAAGTTATTTAAAGTACAGTCAAAGATAATATTAAACGGATCAGCGTTAAAACCTTTATCTGGATCGCAATGTACACGATAAAAGAACTATGTACATATATTACGTAACTAGCTATATATAACATTGAAAGTTATATTTTTGTTTGTATTAGAATGAATTTCAATGGAGTAGGCCAGACAATCGCTTACAGTTAATCGCTAATCTTTTGTCTAATTATTTCTTGCTCGATAAACGGAACGAGACTGGACAAGACTCGACGAGACTTGACGAGATTCGACGAGACTAAAGAAAGAATACTTCATAAATCGTGAAAGCCAGAGTACACATGATCGATCTTACCTTATGAATCGGATCTTAGCTATATTAGTTTTCTTTCACCTCCAATAAATTGGGGATCGATTTTTCGTAGGTGACAAATAGAACATCCTGATTGCTACACGTACAAACAGTAGGCCAGAAATAAAATCGGTACTTTCTGACTGATCTTTCCTTTTTTAATTTTTTTCTTACTTCTATACTTTAAAGACCAACACTAACCTTCCTGAGTAAATCCACTTTCCTCCTTACGTCTTTTCAGGAATGCGGTTTCTTTGTCAGATACTTGTTACTTCCTCGATAGCCACAAAAGGTTGTTTACAAATTCGGTTACAAGAATATGAGAATAAATCATCCCTATCAGTCGAACAAAATATTTCATCAGGTTACCCTCCCTTACATGCAGATCAATCCTAGTACTGCAAGCATATCTGCTCTTAGAAGTAGAAGACGATCACTGGTCAATAACCTCTTGAGTTCACAAAGGCTGCCTAAATTATAACAGACATTTGACTGACCTCCGTGACCCTGTTGGCACGTGTCGCATGCTCGGCCTGCGAACCCTTCTCGGCACGCGCACTGTCCGGTGCGCGCATCGCAAGCCGCCGCCAGCGCGCCCGCGCCGCACGCGCAGGGCTCACAAGACACCGGCGCGCCGGAGATTACTGCGCTCTCACCGAACCAATAGCCTTCCTATAAATAAAAGATTTACCATATCAGTCATACAAAGTCCATTGCTAGACGAAAGTGGAGGAAAGGGGGGAGTTTTCGCAAAGTGCAGCTATCGCGTCTGGGACGTTGCTACCTATCCCCGCCCTGTGTATATACACACTTTCCGATAGATATACTAACATCTGTCGGTTCTCACGGCTAGCAAAGAAATGATTGGTTAACCACAAACAATTAGAATCCTACGCAAGCCTATTTGTTGCAAACATTTTGTCGGTCATAATAGCAGCCATAGAAATGTTACTGTTAAAATGAGGAATCCTTAAGAATGTTGGAATTTTGCCCATACTTGCCACGCTGAGCAGGTGTGGTGTGGCAACCACAATCTGTAGCATTGCGACGCGAACGCCGGGTAGCATTTTAATAAAAAATATTTTACTTGGCATTATCCTACCTAAAACACAAAATAAAAAAATCGTTTGCTACGGCAGATACATTCAGCCATTGATTTTTAATCCTTAAATTCTTCTTTTTTATTATTATTAAATCCTCAGACAAGTATACGGTCGGTATAGTTTATAGTAATAGCCAATAAACGCTCGTATAATCACAAAAATACCACCAGTGTGTCGACAACCCTGTGAACTGAAGATACTATATCATATTTACCCAGTAATTTATCACTATCTTTCTTGCCCTTCAAACTGGAACACAACAATTTGTATATTGGTATTTGGCGGTAGATATCGGTGAGAGTGAAATTCCAATAGAGACGTCTTTTGTTAGAGGTCTACCTACCAATAGCTATTCTTAGTGCTCGGTATATAGCCTTTAATTCCTAAAATGGGCACACTTAAATATGGCCTATAAAGTCATAAATGCTAGAGGAACTCACCTCGCACTGGTCACAACGTGCGCCCTCGGTATGCGGTGGGCAGGTCAGGCAGAGGCCGGTGTCAGGATGACACGGTGACCCACCACATGCACAGGCCTGGCAGCTGCTGCCCAGAGTAGTTGGAGAACCCCAATAGCCGAAGTCACAGCTGCAAAATGAAAATATTATTAAGAGCTTTGTACTGTTTCCTTATAAACTATATTTAAATGCTATTTTTATTAAATTATATTAGATAGATCAATTCACACAACCTCCTTCTAGTATATTGTAAGAGCTGCTTCAAAACAAGAAAAATAATTAATTACAAACTCATCGTCATCATCATTTGCCGTGAGGTACCGGTAGATTAGAATAGTACCTTCTACTGCACCAGGGGTCGTAAGAGACGACTAAGGTACCAGAACCGACAGGTGGCGGTATATCCATACGAAACAGTGCAGCTTAAATGCACAAGGCGAGAATGGGCAGCAGCGTCCTCGTCGCGAAAGCTGCGCTCTGCAATTGCCCAGCACGGCCATTATTGGTAAAAAATCTTCGTTATTGGAGAGGCCTATGTCCAGCTCTGGACTTCCAATGGCTGGTATGATGATGATGATAATGATCATCAAAGAATACTTTGTATTAATCTCATTATCATAAGAAATAGTATAAGAGGTATAGCTAGTAGAAATGTCTGCACTTCCAAAAATATACGCTTAATTCTGTTTGTAGGGACCACAAACGTGTCAACATCGCATGAATAATAAAAATGTGCATAATTATCAAAGTCTTTAAATATATTTGGTTGGTTTTATTTTCAGTAATTTCTGATTATAATAAAACACCGCAATATTTGATAAATGTGCCCGACTGCGAGATAATTTGTTTGATGCACTTTTGTTACAGACAACAGAGGAATCTAGAAATAATTCTCAAATACATATCTAACACATAGACACAGAACAAACACAAATATTAATCATATAAATGTTTGTCCTGTCTGGGGATGTTACCCATGACCGACGGCACACAAGATATGATCACTGCCATCTGCGCCATCGGGTCCATCAATGATATAGAAATCAGATTTTCGAGAGTAAAGTTAAATCAGTGATTGCACCACTTTCAGATTCCTCATAATTCAAAAGACTTCTTCATCACCAAACACCATGGTTTATATATGTTCGAAGTTCTCTATCAACTAGAAACTATATAGCCCCGAAAATGATTAATTTCAGTTATTTACTTACTGTTCGCAATGATCGCCAGTGTATCCATCCGGGCATTGTGTGCACACAAACTCGTCCCCTTCAGCGCTCGCCAGTGCACAGTTCGGACTGAAGTTGTTCGATGGTAAATACAGCGGACACGCACAAGGCTTGCAAGCACCCTGGGAAAAGAAAATAAGAAACAATATAAAAACTAAAGATGATTGACTCAACTCAATATAAATTTGTAAGTTGCCTAGTTTAGACATTACCTGCACTGGGTTTCCATAATGTCCTGGAAGGCAGCGTTCACAGTGTGTTCCTGTTGTGTTGTGCTGACATTCACCGCATGGGCCGTCCACTGCAAATAACGTTCTCAATATATTCCAGGATATTGGGACAAAATTGAGCAGAGAAACAAACGGTATATGTTGGCAAGCTGGAGGAAATTGAATATATCTGCTCAGCAGATGTGTAATCAAAACTTATATTATATCTAGCAAACCGCTCCGGATTATCCCTAAGACATGGGCATATATAACGGCAGACATTGTTGTAGTACTTTTTATAATGAACAATACTGTAGTACATTATTTTGAGAGTAATTGTTACGTCGAGTTCAGTCAGCGTTTGCAATGTAATCGCAAAAAGATTATTATATTTACATACATTTAAAACCATTTATATTGAAAAAAAAATATTTCAACATCTCATACATTAACCGGATTCCGTAGTAAGTCGCTGAAAGCACTTGTATTACGGACATCATACAACAGAGGAATCACAAATATAGACTTAAATTCATATATTTAACAACCAGACATAGAGCAAACATAAATACCATCATATAAATATTTGTCCTGGGTGGGTATCGAACCTACAACCTTTGGCAGGGTCAATACCATCTGCACCATGGGGCCTGTCAAGAAGGTCTTAGCATAGATAGGGACAGACAAATAGTCTTCACAGTCTAGTTCCTAAAGAATCACTCACATTAATGCACAACTTGCACCAACTTGCATCTAACCAACACAGACCCTGATGTGTCTTAGGCCCATGTATGTCACTAAAAAAAAACATAATAAGATATGTGTATCCTCGTGTTGCGCATCTCCGCTTAGCAAAAGCTCGGTTTATTATTGATACTGACCAGTGGAACAAGCGGCGTGTCCGTTGCACGCGCACGGCACGCACTCGAAGGGCGGCGTGGTGGTGCGCGCGTGCTGCACGCGCACGTGCTCCCAGCCGCAGCGCGTGCACTGCGCGCCGCCGTACCCTGCGGGACACGCGCACACCTCGCGCGGCCCCCCGCCGCCCGCGGGACTCACTACCTCCACCCCTTCTAGCCGGACCTGTGGAGACACACAACTTTGAAACTAAAGCTGGCTCTTTCTGATTGTTTCAGACCTTGGTTGCTGATTGTATCTCGACTCTAATTGTTGCGAAAGATTAATTAGTGAATGTGACGAGATTCGATCGGGGGAGGAAACGAAGAATATACGAGAAAATTAACACCTAGTACAAAGGGAGGTTCTTCTACTCTGCCACTACCCCACGGCAAATGGTTTTTGACTGGCAGGCTCAGAACCTAGTGAATAATCTAATTACTGACCTCATCCTGATCAAAATGGAAGTGTGCTCTCAGCATCAGCGCCTTCAGGTCTCTGAGTACGTCCATGAGTTGTGTTCTGGTGGCGGGCTCGGCGGATTCTTCGCCCACAGTGTACCAGCTCTCTTCCAGCAGGGCGGCGGTGATCGTCACCTGCCCCGGTTGCTCGTGGCTTGTGTTGGCGCAAGCTAGTTTGGTGCCATCTGAAAAGAGTTCATCAGCAATCTACTGGCAAGCCGAACCATTCCCTTTAATTCGGGAATCTACAGGATCATTTTGGAAATCGATATGAATGTTAATAATGTATGAATTTAGGAATTCGTCAAGGATGAGGTTAACACGGAATGTACTTTCTTCCCTTTTTTAATTTTAATCACAATTATCGATCATAAATTTACTTGAAAACAATTTTAATGTTTTTCGGTGCCGGTGACGCTTACTATTTATGCTAGTGTGCCGACATGGTCATTTATAAAAATTATGAAAAATGTTCAGCAGATTGGTCTATCATTAATGATTGCCTGATCTAACCTGCTGCTACAAGGATGAAGTCTGGTCCTTCAGTCGGGTTCCCGCCGGTGTCTCCCCTAACCACACCCCAGAACATGCTGGCCCGTATTTCTGCACCGTAAGCTGTCAGCTGTTCGCCGCTCCACGACTGCGTCACCCAATAGTACAGTTCCCATCCTTCCACCTGGAAAAATCTCAATGCCATATAGCCAAGCATCGTTGGCGAAAAGAAAATATTTTTCACGGAAGTTAAAGCTACTGTTAAGTAAAAAAAGCATATTAATAGCTATTTCATTATCATCATCATATCAGCCATAAGACGTCCACTGCTGGACATGGGCCTCCCAAGTAATCTCCAATAGGACTGGTTGTATGCGGCCTGTGTCCAGCTTGATCCTGCGATTTTAGTCAGATCGTCTGTCCATCGGACAGGACATCTACGGATGGACGCTCTACTCTGCGTTTGCCGGTACGTGGTTTCCATTCTAGAACCTTACGACTCTATCGATCATTGGTTCTGCGTACCAAATGCCCTGCCTACTACCACTTCAACTTACTAATCCGTATATATATGATCTATTTAATCCGACTTATTTCAATTCAGAATTTTTTTACAGAACTCATTCTTCTGTAAGTTCTTCTTAATAAACGTTGAGTAAAAACAGCTTTGAATACCGTCATTACTGCATACGATAGGCCTTCCCAAGTAATTCTAGACATTGATGTGTTTTTGTTCAAAATTTCCACAATAGATGGGGACGTGCTGGCAATCAAAGCTTCGCGACAAAATTGCTGCTGCCCAGCCTACTGTAATTGAATTTAAGAGAATTGATTAACTCACCTCGTAGCTGATCAAGAAAGGCTTCCCTCGATCGTCTACTGAAGGCTCAACCGTCTGGTTACCTAAGGAGTCCGTAACCATCCATGCATCCATTGGAAAGATTACCTGAAATATATACGGATGTATTTAGAATTGTTGTGCCATTCGATTTAACGAGAATCTCCATATGAAGGCCATTTTTTTTTATAAACACCTCCATTTTGTGTAACTCTGCTTAAACTTATTTAGAAAAGTGACCTGTCATTGATTAGATTTGGCTAAATTTAAAAGTCGGCTTAAATTTTACTGACATTTTTAATTATCCTTTTCATTACACATAGTTTATTTATTAACACACTTACCTCTTCCAAGTACTAAAACCTATGTAAGCCTAAATTAAGATCACAACTCTAATACAGTGTCTATTATTATAAACCGTCACGCTGAAGCTTTTTGCCTGCTACAAAACAATAATTTATCCCACTAATATTATAAGGGTGAAAGTTTGTGTAATTGTGTAATCTGCTAAAGCGATTTTAATAAAATTTGGTGTGAAGATATTGAAAAAAAAATGTATACATTTTTCCTAATAAACCACAGGTAATACCGCGGGGCATAGCTACTAGTTTATAATTTTGATGATAATCATAGGAACATCCGTTTGGTTGAGTATATATAGCATACAAACGTGACGACGGTGGACTTTGTTTTGAATACAGTTTTGACTTCACTCACATCTTGTGGGGGGTCCGTGCCATCGGGAGCTAGAGTACAAGAATCTGTGATGTGCGAACAGTAGCATTGCGTGCAGCCGCCGGGAAATCCTGCGTCCAGGCCGAAGTGACCCGGTGCGCACGCGTCGCACCTCTCACCAACTACGTTAGCCTAAAAGAGACGAAAAAATATTCCCGGAAAAAAAAGATGCGGATTAATTACAAATTATAGCATTTTCAAAGTAAACAATCAATAAAACAATAAACAACAGTAAAGAAACCAAGAAAATTAGGCGCAAAAAATTAAAAAAAACACAAAATACGATCACTACCATCTGCACCATCGGGCCCGTAAAAAATGATAATGAAACTGGACGTACTTTTCACTTATGAGTATAAAGGGTCCTAATTATGCATAGTTTAAATGTTTTGACGCTCACCTTACATTCGCAGACCTCATCGCAAACTTTGGTGGGGTCAACGATGCCCCTGGAATCACATTTGCACGCCGGCGTGGTCGGTGCCTGACAGTTTGGGAACGTCGCAGACGGATCCTCGCAAGTGTCGCATAGCAGACCAGCGAAACCGGGAAAGCACGCACACGACAACGCATGGTGCTTTCTATTCCATTTACATGACCCTGAAAACATCATTACAATATCATATACATATACTGTTATCTGTACAATAATCTGCTGCAAGTTATAAGAAATAGGCCAAATTGAACTCTAGCCATATTGACAAAAAGTTCAATATTAGCTCGTTATTAAATATCCCAGCTTGTTGCCAAACTAAGCTATAATGTGTTCGCAGAAAAAAAAGAACAGCTTGCTCTGTGATACCACTTCAACACTAATTTTGTATCATTAGCAATTTCGTCTTTTTTTTGCTTTGACTTCCACCGTAGACGTCAATTTAAAGGGTTATTAGAGCAAATAAAATCTTAGTTTGTTCCTACAGTTTTGTTCATAACAGTGAGTTCTGCTAAGCCCTATAAAGACGAGATGAGAAAAGAAAAAGTCTATATATAAAACACCCTTAATATGGTCGTCGCTAATAAAATATACGCCATTATTTGACTTAATTCGGCAAAGCAAAGATAAATGTTCCATATAGACGTAATCACATTACGTCATTGATAAGTATATTTTCACTTTGCAGCGTAACATTATGTATATGACGTCAAATATTCAAGGTTATATTAGTTCAACATATATATTAGTTCAAGGTCAATACATACCATCAGATCCCTCCGGATCACAATTACATGGCTGGCAAGGTCCATCGGGCAGAACGTTGTAATAGCCAATCAAACATCGATCACACAGTGGGCCTGCTCGGTTCTCCTGGAGATAAAATAAAAAGCGTTAACAATAACATATCGTGCCGTGCCGTGATTAAAATAGTACCTCCCCCTGTATCAGGTGTCGTAAAAGGCGACTGAGGTACCGGAACCGACAGATGGCGGTATCACCCGAAACAATGTAGCTTAAATTTAAAAAAAAACGGGAAAGGGCATTTCTGTCAAGAAGCTTACCCAGCAATAATTATGTGGAAATTCCCCTCTTTTTAGGGCAGCTTATGTCTAGGAGGGGATGTTTTATGACTGCTATGATGAAGAACAAATCATTGTCATACAAGACTTAAAAAGCATCGTCATTTGTTTTAGATTTGATTACTGTAGTTTTACCCCAGAGGTTATGCTGCCCTCACTTGTTCTGTTAGGTTTGTGCTAAACTCTTTCGAATACACGCCTGTTACAAAGGGACATACTATTTTGCTCCGTCAGTCCCCCACGGGTAAGTTTAGTCGCCATGTAACGTGACGTCGACTTATTGAATTCTGAGAAGTGAAAGTTAGCGAAAGGTAATTAATGTCATAGCACAATTTTTTTATTTGGACCTATACTTTACGAATCGTAGCTAATAAATTAGAATTTACTATATTTTCCTTTATACTAGTAGATAATTCTTCAACTCAGATGACTGATAATCCTAAAGTATTAAAAAAACGTAATGAGTCAGAGCCTACGTTCAACTAATCAGCACCAATCACAATTATATCGTATAGCTATCTTTCATTGTATCTACATAGCTATCACAATTATTTTATAAGAATATCGTTAGACGAATGTATACATTTCTCTCTTCTCTTTCGCGAAAGCAAACTAACAACTGACAACTATCACAAGAAGATATCCTGCGGGATTCTTATTAAAGTCCTTTCTAGGATTATTTCAAATGAAAATTGGTAATATGACGTGTAGGCAACTCGCTATCATTCTTCCCAAATTTACCTAAGACCTGGCAGCGGGAAGTGAAATTTCAAATGTTTTAGATTAAAATCATCTTGTCTCTGGTATATTTTGTTCGAAAGAATAAACTGACTCAGCACTTCCTCTTCAACGTGATAATTACCTATACCCATCTCAAATGTAATACTTTTACAAGCATAAAGCAATCTATACCAAAATCGCAATGCGATTATTGCTTAATACTGATATTTTGTATTTAATTCTCATACAATCTACTAGAAGAAAGAAATAAAATACTAGGAAAGCAATGGTTTTCTCTGCTTGAAAAGCTCTTTTGGTTAAATTTATCGCATAAATAAAAGAATTGATGATTGATTGAAGCTCCACAGACGTTCCTGATTTAACAATGAACATTGCATTCCAATTGGTATCTACACGATCAATTAATGCAACTTCTAACGTTGCATCTGTATGAACCCTTATCTATCAGGCCAACTATGAAATGACTGGCAGAGATGTCAATTATTTGATAGTTAGCAAATAACAGGGTACGGTATATTTTTTAATTTTGTTATTAGCGTTTCTTAAAAACCTTCTGCTGATTATAATACCGTGACCAAAGAAATAAGGGATTTTTATATACACTAATAGTTATAATATACATATTAAAGTCCTTTGAAAAATCTACCAACCGTACAGTTAACACAGAGAATGGCCCCAGTGTCGTCGTACGAGCATGCACCCCTCTCCCCGCAAGAGCACCCCGTCTTGTCTCCCACGTCGCAAGGCTTGTGGGGCTCCCATGGCAGTCCAGAGCAGCACCGTTGGCAGTGGATGCCACAAGTTCCGTGTTGACAATCACATTTTGCTCCCTGGAATTACGATCCATAACATAAAGGGGAAGAAGAAAAATATGGACAGTCATAGAGACATACTTTTTTCTATCGTATTTAGCTGGTGTAAGTAAATACAGTTACCAACTTTAAATCTAATTTCTAAATAAAAAAATCTCTAATTTATGGGTCACCGGCAAAGTAGAGTCGTATCTCCCCATCATCAGATGTCGAAAGAGAAGATTAAAGAACCAGAGGCGATATATCCGTCCGAAACAGTGTAGCTCAAATGAACAGGGTGGGGATATCAGAAGAGAGTAGCAAATGCTATGGTGGTAATGATGATGATTTTAAACTACGGAAGCAAAAGTGTTTTTGTATATTTGTGCGTTCGATTTCATGATCTCTGTGAAGGCTTGGAGCGCGCACGAGAAGTGACTTTGGTTTACTCTTTCGATGGTGCCGAATTTCATCTGAAAATATCCTTCTTTCTATTGCTACCGAGGCAACGATGCTACGAACCCTCTTCCAATTTGCATTACATGCGTGGATGGATTGGCACTACCAGCTCATCATCATCTTATCAGGCATAAAAGTCTACTGTTGGACATAAGCCTTCCCAAGATAGAAGGATTTTTGTTCATAATTGCCACGCTGTATAAGCGTGTTGGCAAAGCGCAACTTCGTGACTCTGATGCCCATCCTCACCATTTAGTATTAAAGCTGCGTTATTTCGGATGTACATACCGCCTTCTGGCGGTACACCGCCACTTTTCTACACCGCCGGTATACCACGGCGTTGCTCGCTCGAAAATGAGTAAGGCATAAAATTTTTGATAATTGCGTTTCCCATTTCCAATGGGAAACAAATCCCATTTTTCATTTCAAATGTGTGATCGTTCCTGTAAGTTAGTAAAGCTCTAGTCTAGTCAGTACAAACAGTCTGAATAAAACACAGTTGTTTGAAAATTGAAGATGTGTAAGACAGCTACCTGATGATCAACCACACAGTGCGTGGCATGCCCATGGCAGAGACAGCGGGCTGCCAGTGTGAAAGCTCGTACGGTGTAGTATTGGTGACGCGCCGGCGCCGGGTGCGCAGCGCGGAAAGCAATGCGCACGCGCCGCGCGGTTACACCCTCGCCTAAGCCCACGTGCATCTGTGGAGTTAAGTGAATCTTTAATCGTTTTACCTTTCCACAACTTAAGTTATACATTTTAGTTGATATAGACGTCCAGTTTTAAAGAGGTATGAGAATTCAGAGAAAATCAGAGCTGTGTGTGTACAAGTATAGATGGACCCGATGGCGCAGATGGTATTGATCATGTTTTGTGTGCTTAAGGTTATAGATTCGATCGCAATCCGGAACAAATATTTATATAATAATATTTATGTTTTATTCTGTGTCTGGCTGTTTATGTATTTAAGTAGTTTATTTGTGATTCCTATGTTGTCTGATGTCCGTTACAACTTGTGTAGAAGCGACGCTTGAAGCGACTTATCACGGACTTACATGTAGTAAGTGTATGAAATGTTAAAGCCGCATAAAACACTCGAGTTATACACATATTTAACACGCAGACGCAGAAAAAACACAAATATCTGTATATGAATGAATTTTGGATGGGCAAAAAAATCAACGGTGGGATAGGATAGGATAGGATAGGATAGGATAGGATTACCTTCTGCGCCATCAGACTCGTCAGTGTCATGTCGATTATTTTACTTTCGCTATTAATAACAATTTTATTAAAAAAAAACTGGTGATTTACGACATACAGCCAGCCAAACTTTTTAAGTGACATAAGACGTAAAGGAACACAAATATTTTGAACAATACACTTACTTCGCCATTCTCAAGTGGTTTGGGACTGACAAATTGCGTGGAGCAAGTCGGCTTGTCGGCTCTATTGGTCCTCTTAGCAGCCCGAGCTTTTCGCCGCCGCCTCTCCGGGCGAAGGTCCCACAGTTTCCTGCAGTGGTCGCGGTCTCCAAACGCACGGACCATACGCCAGTCTTCACCGGTGTCCGTAGACGAAACCTCGAGAGACCACGCTAGAGGTCGCGGGGAGGGACCCGCTTTGATTATCACGTGAAGCAACTCCATTTTCTGTGAAGTGAAAAATACTCTAAGTCTACAAAAAACAACTATTATAAACATTACACAAACTCATTGTATCTTACTCTCACCTATTTCTACCTCTAAATGTTCGCATTACTACATTATAGTTTAAAAGATGAGAGAGGTAGTGAAATTATTATTATTAATAATAATATACTCTTTGTTGTACACAGAAAATTACAATACAACAAAAATAAAAAATACATTATAATACAATTGGCGGTCTTATCGATCAGGGCGATCTTTTCCAGGCAACCCTTGGATGGATACAAATGAAGAAAACGTGACAAGGCACTTCGATGTATACTACATTTCATGAAAGTAAATTAAATACTAACACTATATACGTCCATATAATAATAAAATTATATACCAATAAATACATAAATTAAAATAAAACTTATCCTTTACAAAATAAACACATGTATATTGGTATAATAAACACTGCAGTCCTCAGCTCGATTAACAATCACAATAACAGGAAATGGTCCCTCACCATGCGCTTAAATGCGGCAACAGACTGCGCACTCCTGACATTCACAGGTAGCGCATTTCAAACGTTACTGTGTAATGTGATATATCTTCAAGTCAGAAGGTTGACAACGCGCTGGTGATATCCGTGTGACAATACGAGCGTTTACAGGCTTTAGTGACGTTTATTGTCACACCGATCATATGCTTGTTACTTGTATTATAAAGCTGAATAGTTTGTTTGTTTGTTTAAAAGCCCTAATTTCAGGAACTGCTGGTCCGATTTGATAAAATATTTTAGTATTGGATAGTTATTTTATCGAGGAACGCTATAGGCTAGATAACTCACTAATAATAGCGTAGCATAAATGAAAATAGGTTTTCAACTAAATGCGGGTAAAACCGCGCTGCATTGCTACTTTAATTTAAATAAAATAACTGTATTTAGAGTTGTTGGATTGCAAGGGCATTTTCGATCCAATCAGCCGGCGGCGACAGAATACATAAAGCTAGTAACATCCTTTGTTTCGTCACCGCGAATACAAAGTGGGAGCTGCTGAGGTACCGCGCACCTTTCCAGCACAATATTATATTGGGTCTCTTCCAATATGATATAATATGACCAAGGTTGGTACAATATGCAACTAGCTTCACAGCTATGATGATCATGGTGATAATTATCTTGGACAAAAACCGTGACACGTAATTCATATATATCATTTACATTTTTTGGCGACAATCATTTACTTATACGTCTTTAACTTCTTCTAACATACAAAAAGTTTCAAAGAAACTGAATTGAAAATTCGTAAAGACTGCTTATTTTTTCTCTTTTTGTTGGTAAAGAAAATTGAAAATAATATTTAAAGCAATATATTTATTTTCTGAGAAATAGAATTATGTTGTTTAAAGGCTCTAATAATAACCGGTAAACAATTTTATATGCTGTATCTTTCTCTGTTTAGTATTTTATTTTATCTTTATAATACGGATTAGGTTTTATTTCCACCCGAGATTTTTATAAAGAGTAGGGAAATCCTAGAATTGAAGATACTAGATATATAATAGAACTTGACATTGCGCTCTATAGTTGCTTGTCTGTGATCAAAACTCAACAGAATATTTCTTAGGATTCAAGCAAAGTATACGTAAAATTTTATATAATTAGATTTCCTTGTGAATGTGTCACAGCGTATACACAGAAAGATAGACAAATACACGTTAGTAGTAGCATTATCACAGCCACAAATACAGTTGCTCGATCTTCACAACAAACATGAATTTTACCTTAACTTCTAATATGTCCCTGACTAACAACCAAAGGTCCAGCCCCGAGCGATAACGAGCGGGGACATACTTCAAATAGGCGGTGTGCCCTTACAGGGTCCCCGCAAAAACGAACCGAGATCGCTCGCGTGTCTGCGCTTGCGCACCCTCATTAGCGAGGCCTTAAATGGGCAACATCTCTGTCCATCAAAAATCGACCGAATGCCTAAAGAATTAAGATTCACATTGAAAATATTCAAATGTATATGATAAATTCGTCGTTCTGCAAATTGTCTAGCTGTTTTCCTTCTTCTTTGTTGATCTATTTAATTTTACACGGAGGCTACTGAATCTGTTAAAGTATAATGGCTTAAATGGAATTCGAAAATAACATTTTGTGGTGTTTTATATCACCCGTGGTTAGTTACTTTCTAATCGTCTCATCTGTGAAGTAACGTAAGATAGAGTATATAATCCTTTTTATGGCGATGGAATTAACGTTTGAGTACATTGGGTTTATCCGAAACGAAAAAAAGGATGTGGCAAACTTTGAAAATATTTTGCGATATCTAAGACAATACTTAATTTTTTTAATACAATTTTGAGTAAACCTCTATTATTATGTGGTACTGATGTCTGTTTGTACAGGTGTTTAAGTATTTTATGGCAGAGAAAACCCAGTAAAACATGATTTCTGAGAAAATATTTCAATATTTCTTCATTATCTTTAAAGTATGGCTTAAGCGATGACAATTGCTAGCCTGTCTACGAGATAAAAACAGCAAGAAGTTTCAAAGTAAACGTATATGGAATCGATGTTTATACGTTGCGAGCAACAATGTCGCTCGTTCTGTTTGGTTTTTGTGATAGGTGTCTTTGGTGGACGCACTATTGAAGTAAGCAAGGCTGATAGCACTCGCCTAAGTATAGAGATCTTAAAGGCACATTCCGATTCTTAATTTTACCTTATTAAACCTCTTTAAAAGGTTCTAAACTAGTTTCTCGACATTAGGGTTCAGCATAGCCTAGTATCAACCGTTCTAGAAATTAACAAGAGATGTTGTTTCAGGATTTCAGAGTTTACCCAATAATTGCAAATTTTAATAAACACAATTAAATGCCAAATTTCTTTTCTTATGTATTATCAATTAAATATGCTTGAATTAGCAAAAAATTTACTAAAGTATATTTACAGTAACCAATAGATCTGAATAAAGATCTACTTTTAAACGGATTTAGAACAAGGTTTATTATACTTTTTAAGGTTTTTTTTTACGTTTCAGTTACCGTTAACGGTTCTCAAGATCATGAGGACGATTGCCGTATGGTAACATTATTTTTTAAGTATATACAAAATCGACCTGACTCCAAGATTAGTAGCTTAAAGCACTTGAGTTACTGACATCAGATAACAGAGGAATCATAAATGTAATACTTAGATATACATACGCATAAATATCACCCAAACACAAAATGAACACAAATATTCGTTTTATAAATATTTGCTCTGAATCGAATGGGGTCGAACCCATGCACCTTGGGCGTAAGACAGAATCACTACCAGCTGCGCCATCGACCCATCCTTGTTTGAAAATACAAAACAATTCAGTGTTTATGGTATTTAACCGCTTAATATTAACGATTGCCATATAACAAAGAATTTTTAATCTTTACAACGTATAAAACTAACATGCAGAAGATATACAACCGACAGTGATACCATTTAAAAACACAAACAAAGCATACAAAATGACCTATTTGAATAACAACGGAAGTTAGAACACACCTGCACCACTATCAGTGCTCGTTATCATATCTGATGATAAAAAACATCAGTCGGTGGCAGTATCAGGACCGGGCAACACATAATGTTACAACAATGGCGAGCAAGAAGACCAACCTGCAAGAACTGAGGGTCGACGCGTTAACCCACAAACCAAGACGACACAGCCACAACCCACCGGCTATCCTGGACTCTGGAGGACGAGGATTAGCCAAGGTGTCCAGCAGGAGCACAGATTATGTTTACGTAAACGCCGGTTATGTCGGCAGTTTGAGCAATGTGTCGGAAAACCGCTTGCCAGCCCCGCCCACAAGGTTCGTTTGCTTTAATAGATAAACGCGATACGAATTGAGAGTGAGTTGGTGATAGTGAAATTGGCTAAGTGAAGGTTGTGACTATATTCATTGAAAGTGAATGTATGTGCAGGATTTCAGATTGTCCGATACGATGAGATTAGGAGTTCGTTTAAAGAGTGCTATTTGCACAATTTTTTTTTATCGCAAAAAGTAGATTTTCGATAAAACAAATTGTGCATGTTATTTATTCCAATTCAGAATGTACCTATGTTATTACTGTTCTTACATAAGGAAAGCGTTGATGATCAGTCTAACATATACCGTTGTTTTATAGTATTTTGTTTTTCTCTTCTGCCAGGTGAGTGATAAATTTGTGTATTAACACTGTTGGTTTGTCTAAAACGCCAAAATTGAATTAAATTTTCGGATAGATTAATGGAAGAGATTTAGATATACATTTCATTGATTTCAAGCGTGATCTAACTAAAATAGCTAGAAATTGGCAATTTTGCACATTAGATTAACATACAGAAATGTAATAATGTAGTACATATATTATATTTTATAAAATTAAGAGGAAAACTCGACCAAAATAAATTGCACTTAGAAATGAAACTGAAATGAAACTATCAGTATAGTGCGTTACACCGTTACCCCTCGGCTATATATATATATATGTATAGATTATATACAATAATAATTATATATATACTTATACAAAGATAATAATTATTGTTAAGTTGTTATGCAAAACACTTAGCTATCAGAATAAATAAATTAAGTCCACAGACAAGTATTAATAATAATTGAATATACAATCTAAAGTAAGATTGCGAGCGATAATCCAGTTATCACGCGCTCATGCGGAGGGCAATGATGATGATCGATCGTATATACTAATATTATTAAGATGAAGAGTTTGTTTGTTTGAACGCGTTAATCTCAGGGCCCGCTTGACTGATTTGAAAAAATCTTTTTGTGTTGGATAGTCCATTTATCGGAAAAGGCTACTATACCTTTCAAACGGACTATTCTATGCGGACAAAGTTGCGGACATAATGATTTCAAAAAGTTTCAGTATCATCCAACAATATATCAGCCGTTAAATGTCCGCTGCCAACAGTATTTTATCTACCTTAAACGATTTCCACGTTATAAGATATCTTAACTTGTGTAACATGGGACGTGAATTCGATCCCCATCAGGAGGATATATGTATTTAAGGATTATATTAGTGATTTCTCTGTTGTCTGCTGTCCGTAATACAAGTGCTTTAAGTGACTTATTTCGGAGTCAGTTCAAAGGTTTCAAAGACCTTCAAATCAGAACACTGAAATTCGAACACTGATCTATATCGCTAATATGTTAAGTACAAACAAAGATATAAATTAAAATGATAAATGTAATGTAAGTGTAATGTGACAAGCAATAAATAAATTTATATAATAATAATAAATTTAATAAATAATATAATTACATTATTTGGACATGGGGACAATATGTAAATTATATTTTGATGTGACGCCCTGAAAGGGCATTGCTATATGAAAATACCTACTAATAGCTGGCTTAACTAATTATACCTAATTATATAAATTAATAAATAAATAAATCAAGTTTATAATGAAATTTATTACAATAATCTACAATAAAATTGAATACAATATTTGGATATATTTTTGATTTTTCAAAAAGATTAATACAATAACACAACATTGATACTATTTATTAATTAATTATTTATATAAAGTAGAAGAAACGTTGAATTTCACGCTATATAGCTTTTTTTATCAAAACTATTAAAAAACTAGTATATTCTATTATTTTTTTATAAGGAAGGTTTTTAAAGATTTGGATATTTTTAATTTTTATGTAATTAGGGTTATAATTTTAATTTTTGTATTGACATTAAATTATTTATTTATAATTATTACATATAAATCATTCGTGGAAGGCTTGTGCCTGTATAGGTTCCGCGACATGTGTCACAGGACACCAGGACCTTCAATTAAAGAGGCAGTTATACCAAAAACGATAAAAATGCATTTATAAAATAAGAAAAAAGCTAGATAATCTTTTGTGATAATGAAAAATTGGATCATGTTTGAGAGTCGAAGGGATTGCTTCTGCCCCGCTCGATTACATTTAAGTTACGGTAATTTGAAGGAATCTACTGAGGTCATTTATATGATGTTGACCTCTACTAGGTCGTCTGCATTATTAACTCACTCTTAGCTATATTTACCGCTAAATAGCAGTATTCGCATTGCTGTATTAAAGCGTGAGGTAGTGAAATTACTGGGTAATATAACATACTATTTTCAAACCACAAGGTTGGCAAGGCGCTAGTGATATCCTTGTGATATTATGAGCGTCTATAGGCTTAGGTGACGCTTGTTTTTACGTATACTTTATGCTAGTTTGTCGACCTGGTATACGTATTAAACAAATAAGCCACTTAATGTAGCTTAATACACAGGAAGATATGAGTCGACACTACTGGTGCCAAAGTACCTTTAGTTTGGTACTTTCGTACAAAAAGAGTTTGCCAAAGGTTTATAGAGACATCAAAGAAATATGGAAAACTTAAGTATATATTTGCATCATAGTAGATTGCTTCAACATTATAATGGTTTTATCGGAAACAAAGTAGACGACCTGCATATCACAGAATGACGGTTGGGAAATATGTCGTGTGTTTGTTGTATCTATATACTAGAGTCTGGTTTCAGACAATGAAATCTCAAATCAGTTATTAATTGAGACAACAAATGCACTTTTAATGGTTTCCTGAAGAGAATATTAACTGTTTAATTCTTATAATATTGTTAAGAATATTAGTCGCATCATGGTTATAAGCCTTGATTAACCTAAGGGTAAGAGTAATGATTATCATTTAACTCATAGCTGTCGTAAATTTAACTCATAGCTGTCGTAAATTTAACTCATAGCTGTC